>QODF01000127.1:1268456-1294950 GCA_024372805.1 Oostethus manadensis
AAATGGAATGGACACAAAAAAAAGCGCCTGTTGACACTTGAAACACACAGCTCTACAGTGACATTGGGCGGACGTCATTATAGGTAGAAATGATTACAAGTTGTAAAAATAGCAAATGTATAGTACATGCTCAAAATATACATTGCACCATGTGACTTGTAAGCTTGAAGAACTTGGCATGCTTTAATGAGAGTATCACTTCAGAGCTTTGTAAAATCAACTAACGTTAGGCCAGTGGGTCCCAAACTTTTTTTGCAGGGCCCAACTTTTGGAGATTAAATGATTTTCTGATTAAATTCTGATTAAATGATTTATTTTTTCGGAGTAGAACCGGGCTCATCCGCATTGAAAGGAGTCAGATAAGGTGGCTCGAGCATCTGGTTAGGTTGCCTCCCAAACGCCCTCCTGGGGAGGTGTTCAAGGCACGTCCAACCAGTAGGAGGCCTCGGGGAAGACCCAGGACACGTTGGAGAGACTATGTCTTTCAGCTGGCCTGGGAACGCCTCGGCATCCGTTGGGAAGAGCTGGACAAGTGGCCAGGGAGAGGGACGTCTGGGCTTCCCTGCTTAGGTTGCTGCCCCCGCGACCCGACCTCGGATAAGCGGAAGAAAATGGATGGATGGATGGATGATTTTCCGCGACATCCCCAAAATAGGGTAATAATGAAACATGTTCGCGGTAGCCCTGATCTCCTTTAGGAAAGACACATATGCATAATTGATGGGCTACAACAGTTAACTCATTGTAAATACAACAATGGGAATAGTAGTATACAAATAGTGTGCTGAAAACAAATATAGAGTGATGGTTTAAAAAGTAGATGGGACAATGTTAGATTTTAATACATTTCAATAATGTGGTGTGCTTTCCACATATGGGCATGTTGTTTACATCTTTTATTTAGCTCACTTTCTGACCAGCCACACTGTATAGTGAATACAATAAACATAACTGACCGTGAGAATTGTTGGTGGACAAGGTTGGCTATAATTCATAACATGTGCTTCATTACATAACAGATCAGCGGTCTCAAACTTGCGGCCTGTGGGCCATTAACACCGCGCGAGACGATATTTTGTGGCACCCACTTAATATGAAAGTTTAATGTTGGTGCGGCTCTCGACTTTTATATGAATGCCGTTTTTACAGTGTTGTATGAGGAGCTGACAAACCTACCAATCTTCTTGGGGTATATGGCTCTCAGGGGCGTGACATCGACCGGGATTAATGCAAGCAGAGAAACATTTTTCAATGAGTGAAAGTTACAACAACTTTGCCATGTAGATGTTTCTTCTGTGCCTGGCTAGGCAAATGCGGACAATTGTCCGTTCACAACACTTCCAAAAAAGTGTTTTAAGTTGCAGCCCAGCGTGACTTTATACGACGTGTATAGTTTCTCTCTCTCTTTCTCTCTCCGAATAAATCAAAGTGATGCGTTTGAAGCAAGATAAAAGAAAGGTGGGGAACGCATTGGTGTGATCTGCGGTCTGAGTCTAGTCGGATGTGTGGAGTGGCTGAGCTGCAGTCAGGCTGAGCGCGCTGTGTGTCGTGGCCCCCATCCACTTCTATGTTAAATGGTAAAAAGAAAAGGCGCTTGGACGGCATGGCAGTAGATGCGGGTTGTGGCGCATGGTGCATTCAGTCTGGTTTTGGCGTGACCTCAAATGGATCTGGTGTGGTTCAGAGTGCAGACCGCAATGGTGAACGCCGGCGGGTGTGGGAGTTTAATTGATGTCAGGACCATTTATAGGACTGCACCGTTCTCCCTGCATTGGCTAAACACGTCACGGCAAGTGAATTAAAATACAGTATATTCCACAGCCCCAAACATGTCTTTTTCAAAACAAATGTGGCTCAGCTTTGTGAGAGGAAGCACTGCCAGGTCCCTAGGAGTAAAAAGTAGACAAGAAAGCAATTTTTCAGAAAAAAAAAAGACTGAGATTAAAGAACTGCAAAATTTAACTGGAAACTAAAATTTACTACTGATTTAAATACTTATCAGGTGTTAATTCATTTATGTATTTGTTGAGTGATTGTTTTATTAGTAGTTTTGTACACAAAACAGTTATACGGTTAACCGTACAATATGTTCCAAACAAAATGACTACCAAAGAAGGGATGTACCTGAGGAAAGTTATACAACTTGTTTACACCAGCCTCCTTGTTCATTTTCTTTTGTGTTTTTTTATTTATTTGTTCATTAATTGATTGAGAATTGCATTAGTAGTTTTGCGCGCAACTTTGTTCACAACTTGTAACTTATCCTTCATTCATTTATTTTCTATACCGCTAATCCTCATTAGGGTCGCAGGTATGCTGGAGCTTATCCCAGCTGACTTTGGGCGGGAGGCGGGGTACACCCTGGACTGGTTGCCAGTCAATCGCAGGGCACATATAGACAAACAACCATTCACACTCACATTCATACCTATGGACAATTTAGAGTGACCAATTAACCTAACATGCATGTTTTTGGAATGTGGGAGGAAACCAGAGTACCCGGAGAAAACCCACGCACGCACAGGGAGAACATGCAAACTCCACAGAGAGATTGCCAACGGTGATTTGAATCCAGAACCTCCTGACTGTGAGGTCAACATGCTACCCATTCAGCCACCGTGCGGCCTTGTTTATCTTACTTTGTGTTAAAAACTAAAAAAGACATTTGAAAAGATTGGATTTTTAAAATGTTTAATTTAAAGTGTGCGCACGTGCATGTGCGCCAAGGCTGCGGCCCAGCCTCAGCCGGACTCTGCCTCCTGCGGCCCCAAGGTAAATTGAGTTTGAGACCCCTGAGTTTGATAGCTAATATAAAACATGAACTTCAGTAACATGCTCAGTAACCCCGATTCTCCGAACCCCGAATTTTAAATACAATTTACAATTAACAGGCTGATCTAATCATTGTCTAATCATTAAATAAATGCAGTAGATTGCAGCAAATTACATTGTGGTAGCATTTTCCAAAAGCTGTGCGTTTTAGACAAATATTTTTTAGGTAGCACCTCTTTCCAAACTGAGCCGGATATTTTTATGTATGTTTGCATGAAATCGTTTGAAAAATGATACTAAAGTATTCAATGCTTGAATTGCTATAATGTGCAAAATATTTTGACATTTTGGAATCGTTTGAAAACTGTTTAAGTAGTGAGCCGTCAAAAAAGGGTGGAATAAGACAAAGTAAAAAAGAAGAGGAAAAACAAATCGGCTCTCTTCAACAAGAGCTAGCTCTTTTCCATAATTTCAAACAGACAATTCGTACCTGATTGACTCATCATTACACAACCACACACACCTACTGCAGTGTTAATACTGGAACAGTTTTTATCTATCAAAACGGGTAAAAATGCTACTATGCTAAAATTAGCATGCTGGCATCTTTTATCACTTAGCTGTCGCCTATCATAACTGTGTAATTGTGTATTCCTGTAAATACAGCTAAAAATGCTACTGCGCTAATGTTAGCACGCGCCATCTTTTGTCACTTAGCTAACACCTAGCATAATAGTAGAAATGTGTCTTCCAATGAAAACAACTAAAAATGCTACTATGCTAATGTTAGTGAGGTGTGATTAATTCAAAGTCTGTGTGGACACTTTTCAAACACTTCCTGTATGTATTCTTCTTCACTCACATGTAAATCTAAAGAAGCAGTGCTGCCCTCTGCTGCATGCACACTCAATTACAGTCCACACACACGCAAACACCTTCTCTTTAAAGGCAAACCTCTCTGGGAGGACACCCGGGACAAATCTTCAAAGAAAACGCCCTCACCGTATGGCGTAGACCCAAGCGGCTGCAAAGCAATCAATTCCCCAACGATTTGAGCATTTTTTTCTTGGGCACAGTCTGTGGGACTAGTTAGCAGACAAAAAAGGGTGGAATAAAAATAATAATAATAAATAGATGAAAAGTGGTGCAGAATACTATATGTGTCTACAGCATTCACACAATGAAGGCACAAAAGCGACGACTTCTAAGCCAAATGCAAGCAGAGGGTGCAGCTGGCGACAGCAGCAGAACCTTCGTCCCCACTGGCAACACTAACTGAAGCGTTTGGTCCAGAAATAATAAAATCACTGCTAAATAGTGCATGTTCACAGAAAATGTTGTAATTAGGAATTGTCAGGAATAAACGTTAGGTTAATTGGCAACTCTAAATTGTCCATAGGTGTGAATGATTGTTTGTCTATGTGTGCCCTGTGATTGACTGGCGACCAGTCCAGGGTGTACCCCGCCGCCCGCCCAAAGTCAGCTGGGATAAAATACACTAATAACATTAACATTATTTTGAACACTAGTGTATGTACGATCTCATTCATTCATTCATTTTTTATACCGCTTATCCTCAAATAGGGTCGTGAGTATGCTGGAGCAAAAAAAACAAATAAGACCCAGAATTCATGATGTACATCCTGTTAAGTTGTGCAATTGGGCAAATAGTTGAAAGGGGGGTGTTAAAAAAATAGCAGTGTGGCATTTAATCAGTGATCAGTGATTAATTTTGTAAAAAAAAAAAAAACAGGTGTGAAGCAGGTGGTTGTTGATCATGCATTTCTCTTTGAAAGTGTTAAGTTGCGTGCTCTCATTGGCAATATTGATTATTTATGTTGAATTGTTGTACAGTGCAATATTATAATGTATACGGAAATGTATCTTTGGCAGTACACTGTGCTTTTGTTTTGAAGAAACTTCAAGGGGTGGTTGTAAAGTGCTCGTTACGACAGAGACTTTACATTACTGTCTTGTATGCACTTGGCGCGAGTTGGACATGAAACTGGAGAGTGAAAAATAAACGCGTGTCCGAAATAAGACACAGCATCATCATTGCAAAAATGTCATACGTAGCTGAGAACCCAACAGAAAGCCTGACAAAATGGGTCATTCAAGACATTGTTTGGAAGAACAGCATAGTTTTCCCCTCTCCAATCAACCTTTTAATCAAATTAAAAGGTTGATTGGAGAGGGGAAAACTTATGAAGAGGTGCAAAGAAATGTTGGCTGTTCAGGTAAAATCATGTTCAGGTAATATCAGAAAAAGAACATCATACCAACAGTAAAATATGGTGGTGGTAGTGCGATGGTCTAGGGCTTTTTTGCTGCTTCAGGATCTGGAAGACTTGCTGTGATAAATGGAACCATGAACTCTGCTGTATAACACAAAAATTCTGACAGAGAGGTCTGTTCATGACCTCAAGCTGAAACAAATTTGGGTTCTGCAGCAGGACAATGATCCAAAACACACCAGCAAGTCCACCTCTGAATGGCTGAAGAAGCAAAATGAATACTTTGGAGTGGCCTAGTCAAAGTTCTGACCTAAATACTATTGAAATGCTCTGATGCACTCAAAAATGAGTGGTCCAAATTTTGTCCACAGCGTTGTAAGAGACTTACTGCATGTTAGCACAAATGCTTGACTGCATTTTGTGTTCATTGGTGTTATCAATGACTAATATTGAAATTTGTTTGAAGATCTGAAAAATTGAAGTGTCTCAACATGCATAAAAATAAAGACGTGGGCAAACACTTTTTCACACCACTGCATGAGTATGACTTTCTGCGACGCTGCACAGACAAACAAATATTTCGTGTTCTTCCTTTCACCTCGTCCTTGTTCACAAATTGTATTGCATAAATGCACAGAGGTGTGGTTTATAATGTTGGGTCTGTGTCGCTGTGCACTTCTGCTTGGTGCATAATGTCATGCGATATGTGCTCAGCAATAAGCCTTGTACTGAATAATTTCATTATTAGTTTCTGTTTGTTATGTGGCTTTGCTTTCATAATTTAAGTGTAACATTAGTTGCGTTGTATGGATTATTTCCATGTCGTTGCAAACCAAAGCACAGCACAAGAGCATAAAGATCAGTCTCCCACATCTTACCACGAGTTGTCACCACTTGGTATAAATAAATCTACCAAACAGATGATAATCCTGCCCTCTCTGTTTTAAATTTGAAATTTATTTGCGCATTTGAAAAATAAGACAAGTTTATTTTTTATATAACACCATAATATACCTTATATGTCTATTAAATAAAAGGTCAAAAAAGAGTTAATTAAAAAAAAAGCACATCTCAGATGAAATCAACGACGAATCACGGAGTTGGTGATAAAATCTTTGATTATCATCAGATAAAAACATTCTTTAGGCATTAAAAGTTAGGGCCACACTGAAAAGAATACAAAACGTCTGAATACTGTATGAGAAATTTATGCAACTAAAGTTGTACTTTAGAGCTAGCAGGAGATGTTAGCCATGAAATATGCGTTGAAAACACTTTTTTCTCAAACACAAACATTGTACACGTGTTCATACATTAATGTGTCTAAAAGCAATCAGCATATTACAACTTTTTTAATTGTCAAATTGGGACTTCTCATAACATTACAATCTTTTTGATAACATTATGACTATATTCTCTTAAAATAACTCATTTTTATCATACACTACACCTTTATGGATTTAAAATTACTTTTTTGTCATAAAGGACTCTTTTGTTTTGCATAATATTACAACTTCATTCATCTGTGTAAAAATACAACCTTTTTCTTATTGTATTACATGTATTTTGACCTTTTTTTGGCACAATTACTGTCATGATCCTGTATGTGTTGTCTTTGTAGCCAATCTTTTCTCTTTGTTGCAGTATCTTTGTTGGGAGTTCCTGCAGAGTCACCTTTATCAGTCTGGTGTTTGCAACTATTGCGCCTCCACTACCATCCTTGTTTAGTTATTTTCTGTTTTGTGGGGATTCGCCCCAACTTGTGCTATAATTTTGTGTTGTACTTTTTCCCCTCAATGGAACCTGTTGTTGACACTTTTTGCTTATTTTTTGCTACCAGCCTGTATTCATGTAAACATGCTCTTTTTGTTTAATTAAACCTTTTACCTTACGTATGTCTCTGTCTGCGCCGTCTTGGGACAATTACAACTCTTTTCTCATAGGGTACATTTAGGTCGTATCATTGGTTTGTCTAGCATTAGATGAGTGTTTTTTTTTGTAAGAAATTGAAGTATTGAAGTATATTTTGCTTGCAGTCATTGCAAATCACAAGTTTAATATCTAAAGGAAGACACTTGGAATGTAAACTCAAGTCTGTGATTAAGCACATAGAGCATGACTTGACCACTCCAAACAGTTCTTGTTTACAGACCAGAATAGTTTTGACTGCTCACTGGCAGGCAACTATTAGTCCACCCAAACGACAAAATAGAACAAAAATGTCATATAGCAAATACCCTGCATGTCTTGCAATAGAATATATACTGTATTGAAGAAACAGGGAGGGAGTTCAGCGAGGACATTCACACAAGCAACCAAACCCAAAAGAGAGCAGGAACAACTCAGATCTTCTATTTCTCACCACTATAAAAAAGAAAACCACCTTATGGATTATAATGGGGAAAACATCATTGGGACAAAGATCAACAAACACCACCACTGGATCGAAGAGGCAATCAAAATACGGAAACGTTCCCACACGGCCATAAACTTCTACTCTCTCATTTAGGGGAGTGGTCCTGGCGAAGTCGGACAGCAAAGGGTCGAAACTGTCCGGTATGAAAAACTAGTTAGTTCTGCTCTGTAAATAAGAACTGTTTGGAATGTTTGAATGATGGACCTAATGAACCTTTAATTTGATACCTCATTCACTTCTCTGCCCCACGCATTTAAGAAAGTTGGAGCAAATTTCAAACCAGGAAATGGTAACTTTGGTTCCCATTGCTTCAATACTGAGTGAAGACAAAGATCTATCCATCTGTAACCCTTATGCTCAATGGTGTGGTGGATGCACCTCCGTGGCTCTGCGTTGTGTATTTGATGGGATGGATGGAGATGACCATGAACCAGGCAGCGATTGTGGTGCTGACACACGACTTCTTTAATGGAACTTCACATAAAGAAAATGGAACTCTTACTGTCCAAGTAAATGTCCAAATATTTGTAAAAATACATTAAACAAATGTAATACATAAATGACAATACCAAAATAAAAGAGAAACGTTAAAATAATGCTTAAACAAGAAGTCATTGCACAGAGATGCTAATTATGCTGCTTACCTTCCCATAAAGAAAATGGAACTGAAGGTCAGACAGCAACAACCAGGACACACCCACACAATTGAAACCAAGAGGGACCAGAACAACAGAAAGTGAGGTGCAGAAACTACAGGGACCCCTGTTGACACAATTACACCACTGCCTACACATCCATCCATTTTCTTCTGCTTATCCGAGGTCGGGTCGCGGTTGCAGCAACCTATGCAGAAAAGCCCAAACTTCCCTCTCCCCGGCCACTTCGTCCAGCTCTTCCCGGCGGATGCCGAGGCGTTCCCAGGCCAGCTGAGAGACATAGTCTGTCCAACGTGTCCTGGGTCTTCGCCGAGGCCTCCTACTGGTTGGACGTGCCCTGAACACCTCCCCAGGAAGGCGTTCTGGAGGCATCCTAACCAGATGCCCGAGCCACCTCATCTGACCTCTCTCAATGCGGAGGAGCAGTGGTTCTACTCCGAGTCTCTCCCGGATGACAGTGCTTCTCACCCTATCTCTAAGGGAGAGTCCAGCCACCCTGCGGAGAAAACTCATTTCGGCCGCTTGTACCCACGACTTTTGTCCTTTCGGGCACTACCAAAAGCTCATGACCATAGGTGAGGGTAGGAACGTAGATCGACCGGTAAATGGAGAGCTTTGCCTTTTGGCTCAGCTCTCTTTTCACCACGACAGACTGGTGAAGAGTTCGCATCAATGCAGACGCTGCACCAATCCGCCTGTCCATCTCGCGTTCCATCCTTCCATCACTCGTGAACAAGACCCCGAGGTACATAATCAGAAAAAAAAAATCAGAAAAACTTTATTGCCATTGTAAGTGAACAATTCACGAACTCGGAACTTTCTTTGGCGACTCAGTGCAACGTAGAATTCTAAGTAAACATAGAGCGTTAAATAAACATAGAACTAACTAAACATAGAACCCTGAGTAAAAAGGTGAAATCACTGATAAGTAAAGGCATGAGGGTGTTTTTAGTGCAGGTATTATAAGGTGCCAATAGTACTGATTGTAAAGTCACCATAGTGCAAATGTTATAAAGTGTTCATGAGTTCAACAGCAGCAGGAAAGAAATTGTTCTAGTGGCCAGAGGTTCTGGTCCGAATGGACCGTAACCTTCTGCCAGAGGGGAGTGGCTCAAATAGTCCATGTCCAGGGTGGGAAGGGTCAGCAAGTATCCGGCCTGCTCGCCCCCGAGTTCTGGAGACGTACAGGTCCTGGAGAGATGGAAGGCTGCAGCCGATCACTTTCTCGGCAGAGCGCACGATGCGCTGCAGTCTGTGTTTGTCCCTGGCAGTGACCCCAGCGAACCACACTGTGATGGAGGAGGTGAGGATGGACTCAATAATGGCCGTGTAGAATTGCACCATTGTCTGGACAGGCAGCTTGGCTTTCCTTAGCTGCCTCAGGAAGTACATCCTCTGCTGAGCCTTCTTGATGAGGGAGCTGATGGTCTGCTCCCACTTGAGGTCGTGGGTGATATTAGTGCCCAAGAAGCGGAAGGAGTCTACAGTTGGGATGGGGGAGTCTGTCAAGACGAGGGTGGGCCGGGGGGCTTTGACTTTCCTGAAGTCCACGATCATCTCCACTGTCTTCTGAGCATTGAGCTCCAGGTTGTTGCAGCTGCACCACGACACCAACCGGTCCACCTCCTTCCTGTAAGCAGACTCATCATCGTCTGAGATGAGCCCGATGAGTGTGGTGTCATCCGCAAACTTAATCAGTTTCACCGAGTCGTGGCTGGAGGTGCAGCTGTTGGTGTACAGGGAGAAGAGCAGGGGGAAAGTACACAGCCCTGTGGGGATCCCGTGCTGATAGTCCGAGTGTCCGAGACATTCTTCCCCAGCCGCACGCGCTGCTTCCGGTCCGTCAGGAAGTCAGTGATCCACCTGCAGGTGGAGTCAGGCACGTTGAGCTGGGTGAGCTTGTCCTGGAGCAGAGCTGGGAGGATGGTGTTGAATGCAGAGCTGAAGTCCACAAACAGGATCCTGGCGTAGGTTCCTGGGGAGTCCAGATGCTGCAGGATGTAGTGGAGGGCCAGGTTGATGGCGTCATCTACAGACCGGTTGGCTCTGTAGGCGAACTGCAGATGGTCCAGGAGCGGGGAGGTAAAGGACTTGAGATGAGGCAGAACCAGGCGCTCAAATGACTTCATGACCACAGATGTCAGTGCCACAGGTCTGTAGTCGTTGAGTCCAGTGATCCTGGGCTTCTTGGGGACGGGAACAATGGTGGACAGCTTGAAGCAGGCTGGGACATGGCATGACTCCAAAGAGATGTTGAAGATGTCCGTGAAGACAGGCGCCAGTTGTACCGCACAGTGTCTCAGGGTGGAAGGAGAGACACCATCCGGACCTGGAGCTTTCCGAGGGTTCTGCTTTTTAAATGTCTTGGCCACATTCTGCTCCGAGAGTGTGAAGGCAGTGGGGGAGAGGGGGGGGCTCCAGGGCTGATATGCCTGCAATGTCCATTGTAGTCAGTGGGGTGGGGGAGGGGTGTGAATCTTCGAAATACTTTTTAAAGTTAATTTTGTATCAATATCTATGTGCAAAGTTGTATTTACCACTAATTTTCATGGACTTAAAGTTGCACTGTATTTTCTTACATGCTTCTTTTATGATGTGGCGATGATGCACAAAATAAGTTTTGTGCACCTCAACTTTGAATTTTCACTGCCTTGTCAGGTTTTTAGTAAGCAGGTTCCGAGAGCGTGTAGCAAACAGCATGTATGCTAAAAAGGGCTTAAGTTAATGTGGCCCCTGATTGGTTGAACAACCTGTCAGTCATTTAAACTCACCAAAATGTGCTGGACCTCAGTTGTATTTAAAATACATTTTTAATTTAGGTAATTTTAATGAACTGAAAAAGCACAATTGGTTGAAGATGTAAATATTAATAATAGCAATCAGTTATAGTTGTCCCTTGCTACATTGAGCCAACCAAAGGCTTTTATTGCCGTTAGCGGCGATTCACAACAGGCACAATAATAACATAATGACAATATTATAATAATTATATTAAATTAATTATAATATAATTAATTATATTATATTGTAGTCAGTGGGGTGGGAGAGGGCTGTGATTCTTCGAACCTGGAGTAGTGGGTGTTCAGTCTTTCTGCTAGGTGACGGTCGTCAACAGCGGGGGGGCTTTGGGTCTGTAGTTGGTGATTTCCCTCAGACCTTTCCAGACAGAGACAGGGTTGTTGCTCCCGGACTTCTCCTTCAGGTGTGTGTTGTACCTTGATTTAGCCTTCTCCACCTCCTTCCTAAATAGGTACTTGCTCTGTCTGTATACGTGAGGGTTGTTCCACTTGAGGCAGGACCTCATCCCCGACCCGGATATGGCACACCACCCTTTCCCGGCGAGAACCATGGACTCGGACTTGGAGGTGCTGATTCTCATCCCAGCTGCTTCACACTCAGCTGCAAACCGATCCAGTGAGAGTTGAAGGTCACGCCTCGATGAAGCCAACAGGACCACATCATCTGGAAAAAGCAGAGATCGAATCCTGCGGTCACCAAACTGAAACCCATCAACGCCCTGGCTGCGCCTAGAAATTCTGTCCATGAAAGTAATGAACAGAATCGGTGACAAAGGGCAGCCCTGGCGGAGTCCAACCCTCACTGGAAACGGGTCCAACTTATTGCCGGCAATGCGAACCAAACTCTGACACCGGTCATACAGGGAATGAACCGCCTGGATTAGGTGGTCCGATCCCCCATATTCCCGGAGCACTCCCCACAGTATTCCCTGAGGAACACGGTCAAATGCCTTCTCCAAGTCCACAAAACACATGTAGACTGGTTGGGCAAACTCCCATGCACCCTCAAGGACCCTGCCGAGAGTATAGAGTTGGTCCACAGTTCCACGACCAGGACAAAAACCACACAGCTCCTCCTGAATCTGGGATTCGACTAGCCGGCGGATCCTCCTCTCCAGAACCCCTGAATAGACCTTACCGGAAAGACTGAGAAGTGGGATCCCACGATAGTTAGAACACACCCTCTGGTCCCCCTTCTTGAAAAGCGGGACCACCACCCCGGTCTGCCCGTCCAGGGGCACCGACCCCGACGTCCACGCAATGCTGCAGAGTCGTGTCAACCAAGACACACCCACAGCATCCAGGGCCTTATAGAACTCCGTGCGGATCCCATCCACCCCTGGGGCCCTGCCACCAAGGAGCTTTTTGACCACCTTGGTGACGACCTCAGCCCTAGAGATAGGCGAACCCGCCTCAGAGTCCCCAGGCACTGCTTCCATGTTGGAAGGCGTGTCGGTGGGTTTGAGGAGGTCTTCAAAGTATTCCCTCCACCGGTCCACAACATCTAGAGTCTAGGTCAGCTATCGTCCCTACCACACACGGTGTTGACTGTGCACTGCTTCCCCCGCCGAAGACGGCGGATGGTGGTCCAAAATTACTTCAAAGCCATCCGGAAGTCGTTTTCCATGGCCTCTCCGAGCTCCTCCCATGTCCGTGTTTTTGCCTCAGCGACCGCCAGAGCTGCAGACCGCTTGGCCTCCTGGTAAATGTCAGCTGGCTCCAGAGTCCCATGGGCCAAGACTGCCTGATAGGACTCTTTCTTCAGCTTGACAGCCCTCACCACACGTGTCCACCAACGGGTTCTGGGATTACCGCCACGACAGGCACCGACCACCTTACAGCCACAGCTCCGATCGGCCGCATCGCCAATGGAGGCACGAAACATCGCCCACTCGGATTCAATGTCCGCTGCCTCCCTCGGAACATGGTCAAAGCTCTCCCGTAGGTGGGAGTTGAAACTCCTTCTGACAGGGAACTCTGCCAGACGTTCCCAGCAGACCCTCACAATGCGTTTGGGTCTGCCAAGTCTGACCGGCATCCTCCCCTACCATCGGAACCAACTCACCACCAGGTGGTGATCAGTTCACAACTCCGCCCCTCTCCTCACCCGAGTGTCCAAAACATGTGGCCTCAAATCCGACGACACAGCCACAAAGTCAATCATCAAACTTTGGCCCAGGGTGTCCTGGTGCCAAGTGCTCATGTGGACACCTTTATGCTTGAACATGGTGTTCGTTATGGACAACCCGTGACGAGCACAGACGTCCAATAACAAGACACCACCCGGGTTAAGATCAGGGGGGCCGTTCCTCCCAATCACACCTCTCCAGGTCTCACTGTCGTTGCCAACATGAGCGTTGAAGTCACCCAGAAGAACAAGGGAATCCCCTAAGGGAGCACTCTCTAGTACTTCCTCTAAGGACTCCAAAAAGGGTGGGTATTCTGAACTGCTGTTTGGCTCATAAGCGCAAACAACAGTCAGGACCCGTCCCCCCTCCCGAAGGCGTAGGGAAACTACCCTCTCGTTTACTGGGTTAAACTCCAACAAGCAGGCTTGGAGCCAGGGGGCAACAAGAATTGCCACCCATGCCCGTCGCCTCTCATTGCTGGCAACACCACAGTGGAATGAAGTCCAGCCCTTCTCGAGAGGACTGGTTCCAGGGCCCTTGCTGTGCGTTGAGGTGAGTCCAACTATATCTAGCCGGAATTTCTCCACCTCACGCACCAGCTCAGGCTCCTTCTCCGCCAGAGAGGTGGCATTCCACATACCGATAACTAGCTTCTGTAGCCGAGGATCGGACCGCCAAGGCATCAGCCTCCGGCCACCACCCAGCTCTCTTTGCACCAAATCCCTTTGGCCCCTCCCACGAGTGATGAGCTCATGGGAGGGGGGACCCACGTTACCTTTTCAGGCTGTGCCCAGCCGGGCCCTATGGGTGCAGGCCCGGCCACCAGACGCTCGCCATTGTGCCCCGCCTCCGGGCGTGGCTCCAAAGGGGGACCCCGGTGACCCGCGTCCGGGCAAGGGAAAATGAAGTCCATTGATATTGTGCATCATTGGGGTCTATTGAGCCACTCTTTGTCTGGTCCCTCCCCTAGGACCTGTTTGTCATGGGTGACCCTACCAGGGGCATGACAGCCCCCGACAACTTAGCTCCTAGGATCATTGGGACACGCAAACTCCTCCACCACGATAAGGTGGTGACTCAGGGAGGGGAAGCCCAAAATCCAGGGGAGAAAATCAAGTATCATAATTTTCATGTATGCCTCGCACTAGCAGTGCAGCAGCCCTCTGTATTCTTTTCACTACAAACTGCATGTACACAGTAATTCTGGGACACAATTACTATATTTTGCAACATCAGATTTTAATGAAATTTCATCTGCATATAGACATTAAAGTGCATTTATATCCTACATACCTTTTGTCTGGTCCTGAAGCTCTGATCCAGGATTTTGAAAGCTTAAAATTGGACTTCACTTTCAAAGCGCTCATATGACTCGATGTGGTTCAACACTCAGTATAAATCCAATACAAAATTGAAGAGGATAAAATAATCTATCTAACAAACGTGTACGGCCGATACAATCCATACCCTACGGGAAGTGTACCATTCCTGCTTGGAAATAATTCCAAATCACAGACATAACGTTAGTTGGGTACAGAGCAAGCAAGCTTGTTACTGCAGACACACATGCTTGTTTGCAAGCTTCATGACGCAGTTTGATGGGGTCATTATTTGAGCACGGAAAAATACGGGAGCCCACAGCATTTTTGTAAAATCACTTTTCATTATAGGAAAAAACAATACCGATATTGACTAATATTTCATTTTGATATTTGCATGCCAATATCGGGCCTATAATATTGGTGGCCCGATATTATTGGATATCCCTAAATATCCCTAGTAATTCCTAATAACATTATGACAATTTTTTCTTAAAATGACAATTTTTTTCTCCATACAACTTGAATGAATGTAAAAATCAAAACTTTTTTCTTAAAATTATGACTTTTTTCCACAATACAGTCCTCCCCCAAAATTTGACAATCGCTCCCTCGTTATAGCTCAGTTTAAAAAAATGTAACTAATGATCGCTCTTTTGTGATAGATTGGTCTATTTCTTAGTCAAAAAATAATGACAGACAAGTGATATACAGCATTCTGGTCACTAGGAAGCAGTAATGACACAAAACATTAAAACATTACATTCACACTGCATTAAGTGAGCCATGGCATGTCTGACATGATAGAGTGAAAATAAATCCTCCCATTCCATGTGAAAGTGGTACCTTTTTTGCCTGTTAAGTGTGAAAAGAAATACATTTGTGGCTAAACGGTTAGCTCGCAGGCTTGTTAACACACTAGCCTTGTCTCAATGAGACGTAAACAATGAATAACAAAAGTCTTTGATTTGGATTTGATATGGTTGCTTTACGGCACACCGACAACTTGGGTCATATCGTGGCGAGAGTGTTAACGCAGCATGATGAGCAATTGGGGGCTCAGTATTGGTGCTCAAAAGATACTTTGACATGTTCACACAAGTGATCGGAGGATCAAACCCCCAACCTTCAAGTTGGGAGCCAACCACTCCTACCATCAAGAGGAGTGGAAAGGTGACTATGGGGTGTTATTTCATGTCTACAGGGCCCTGATAGCGTTAAAACTGTATTTAGAAAGTTGTAAACAGGTTTCGATGCTATGAACTCAATACAAACATATTATATTTATTAAGATTGAATGCTACAGTATATTGTAGAAATTCATTGATCTCAGCCGCGTCTAGAACCAACAGACTGTATGCATTTTCTTTGAATTGGCCCTAATACTTAATCATGTTCTAGTGAAATATAGACATAGTTGCATAGTTAAGTAAAGCAAAATAGCACTGCAGGACACATTTTTAACCTCAAAGAAGGTGATTGTCACTCAAAATTGTAGGAGCATCTATCATGCCGCGTTAAAGGTCTGCGCTAGAGTAAGTGCAGAAAGTTGTGCTTGAAAGCAAATTCCACTTAATTACTGAAGAGGGGCGGAAAGATCAAATTGTGTCTTAGTGGAACTGGGGTTAAGTTGTGCTAATTTCAATGGGATCCATCTCACCTTGTTTCATCCAATAAACATGTCATGCATGCATGGATTATGTGACATAAACAAAATATTGAGAGCATTTGTTTATCAAAAATAAATACTTGAATGTATGCTTGTCACCTTGACATTCACTTCACTTCCCATTTCTGGGCAAGCTATCTATTGTGTAATAATATCATGAGGTTATATTCATGTTTATTCATCCATCTAATTTCCACCACTCTGGGGTCGCTGGTATGCTGGAGCCTATCCCAGCTGTCTTCAGGCAAGAGGTGGACTGGATATTCATATTTATTCATATTGACAGTTCCAAGTGGCCCTCTGAGGGCAGTAATAACTTCAATGTGGGCCTCAACTAATACGCGTTTGACACCCCTGATCTAGATGATCTAGATGGTTTAATCCTACATGGAGTGTCTTTCAAAGGTGACACATGCACTGATATGTGAGCTTGCTTTTGATTTTCATAACAGATACTGAACTGAGAAGCAGCAATAGTGGTATGAAAAGTGATACAGTGGCACCTCAAAATATGGGAAGGCTGGGAAGTTTGCGCCAAAAAATAAAAAATTGGACTCCTAACTTAATGTTAGCATTTTGTTTGTACAACTTTTACACTTCATTAGTGGTTGACTTCTTTTTACACTTGTGTGATAGTTCATTCATTCATTCATTTTCTATACCGCTTATCCTCATTAGGGTCGCGGGTATCCCAGCTGAACTATCCCTATCCCAGCTGACTTTGGGCGGGAGGCGGGGTACATCCTGGACTGGTCACCAGTCAATCGCAGGGCAATTATTTTAATGTTGCAAGGTACATCTAATTTAACACAATGATAAAAGTTCAAATTTTACTTCAAACACTGACTGTATGGTTAACAAAAATGTCATGATGGCAACCGTTTGGCAGCGGAACCTTGTTTTTCGTACAACACCTTTTTCCATGTAAATGATTGCCACAAATTTGACTTTCTTTTCGTACACGGTTTTGGTTAACATGTGCCTTGAGTGCTCAAACAAAGCCTTCATGCATTGGTGACTCAAGTCTCTGTGAAGGATTGATAGTGGTTCTTTTAGAGTTGGGACACTTTAGAACAGATTCCGGACAGTTCCGGAACTCTGAAGGAAGTGTCTGATTCAATAGGATTGTAATGTAAATGTTCATTAGTTAACCCAGGTTGCAGGAAAAATGGTTTAACAGAAACACGTAACACACAGGTAGCCAGGCCAATGTGTGTGATGATTGTACCCGCTGCTGAAGGTTACACAAAAGTTGGAGTGAGCAAATACACAGCTCATTACGTTTGTGACAGACTAGAGTGACACAGCGTTCGTCTGGCTTTTCTATCCCTGCCCCCTCTGCCCATCTGCTCATTGTGTTTTCTAGTCCTCAATAAAGGTAAATGTTCATTCATTCACTCGTTCATTTTCTATGCCGCTTACCCTCAGCAGGGTCGCAGGTATGCTGGAGCCTATCCCAGCTGGAGGCGAGAGGCGGGGTACACCCTGGACTGGTTGCCAAGTCAATCGCAGGGCACATATAGACAAACATTCACACTCACATTCATACCTATGGACAATTTTAGAATCGCCAATTAACCTAACATGCATGTTTTTGGAATGTGGGAGGAAACCGGAGTACCCGGAGAAAACTTACGCACGCGCGGGGAGAACATGCAAACTCCACACCGAGACGCCCAACGGAGATTTGAACCCTGAACTTCCTGTGAGGCCAATGTGCTACCCACTTTCCCACCGTGCGGCCAGGTAAACGTTTATCATTTATATGTATTTCACATTGTTTTCTGCTTCTAAAACAGTAATTCTTCTCTTTTGTCTCTATAAAACATGTATTGTGTTAATCATTTTGGGTGTCTGAAACAGGTTAATTAAAAAGATGGGAAAATGTATTTGGTTTTCATTGCAAAAGGTTAAGGACGAAAAGCAACGTTCTACTGTACTATTTAACTAATTAGTAGTTTTTCTACAGGAAAAATGCATTTGATGCTTGAGTTTGAGGTTCTACCGAAAGAATGAGTGTACTCAGACTAAGCAGGAAAGAGTGAAAACAAATCAAAAGTGCTCGACAACAAAACATGTTTGTCTGAGGGCATAAACACAACAAAAATGGCTTATTTAAAAATCACAAAACTTACATCCCTAAGTGAGTTCTAAAGTGGTTTGCATAACTTTAATGGATGACTAATCAAAGGTTACACAAAGTGATTAAGGGTCACACGAGGATAAATTGACCATTTAGAATGAAGGGATTTAAGCTGAGTAGCTGGGTGGACCAGGAGGACATGTTACATTCTCTTCATGAAACAATCAATGTGTCGTGATTGTAAGCAATAAAGAAACTTGACTGTAAGACACAAATGTGGAATATTATTGTTAGGTAGTGTGTTTGTCGTCTAACACGTTAGTCCAAACTGCATAGAAGTTGCTTAGGCACTTTTTTCAAGTCACATTAGTCTGGAGAGAGGCCACACTAAGTCATTCTGTTCTCCAATGGAATCTATAATGCAAAGCTGGCATTGATTGTGCTCTATTGCTTTCTACAGACATGGTGTCCCGATCAGAAGCTTGACTCCGGCACTGACTTTTTGCGTCCCAGTGAGGTTGTGCTGTAGCGAGTTCTCTGCAAGGTACCATAAGGTGTTTTGTCCACGTTCATCCCGCGTGTCGAGGATGTTGATGTGCCGTTCCGATGCAACGACGCCGTTCTACGCACGCTCTGCTCGGTCCTGGCCGGGAGGCTGGATGAGCTCTGAGAGCGTTTGATTTCAGATGAGCTGCGGCCAACCTTCCCGTTGGACAGTTCTTCACCCTGGTGACTGGAGCCGTGAGACCTTCTTCGCTCGCCTCCTGCTGCTCCGTTAGACAGCGTTTGCCTGGGCAG
The DNA here is from genome assembly GCA_024372805.1 of Oostethus manadensis. Classification (NCBI taxonomy): domain Eukaryota; kingdom Metazoa; phylum Chordata; class Actinopteri; order Syngnathiformes; family Syngnathidae; genus Oostethus; species Oostethus manadensis. The sequence goes on from QODF01000127.1 coordinate 1,287,331, forward strand.
AGTCCGTCTGCCGCCATCATTGTCATCTCCTCCCTTCCCTGAATTCCTAGAGTCCTTGTCCCTCCTCAGGAAGTTACCTTTAAAAAAAGACAGCGGCCCCTCCTGGCTCTTGGCCTTAGAACCTGCTTCGCTTGCAACATGCAGTTCCCAATCAGTCCTGTTCTCTTTCTCTCTCCTTCTCTGAGTGCCACCCAGAATGCTTGTGGTGCTAAAGCTGCTCTCAACACCAGGACCAGTTCCTGGCTTGGTGTCAATATTCTGCTGTGCTTTCGAAGAGCTCTGCCTCCTGCCTTCTTTTCTTCTGATAAGACTGTTACTACTGTAGCTGACGCTGACAGCACTCTCGTCTTTTGACTGCTTCTCTTTACTCCGTCTCGAGCTAGATGTTTTATCAGATGGCCTCCTCTGACCCTCTGGCACTTGTTTGGACTCAGGCTCCAACTCCTTTCCTGTTTTCCCCACACAACTGATCCGTCCTGCGCTTGAGGATTGGCTTCCATTTGTTTCCTTTGTGCCGCGGGGTTCATTCATTAATGACACTATGGGGTCTTTTGTGCAGCGAGGCCGTCGGCCAGACTCCAAATACTGGACTAGTTCAACAGGGTTGGGCTCTTCAATGGCTGCAGGAGCTGGGTCGGGCTTTCGTCGGTCTCTGGAACCAAAGGACCAACGCATGGGGAGCACTTTGCTCAGGGCGTTCTTGGCCTTGCTGGGTGTCCTCATGCTCATGCTGCGGCCTTGTAGTCTTTTGAAAAAAGGTCTGCTCTCAAATCCACCTTAACAGAGTAGAGAAGACAGCATTTTAGAGTCATCTTTGCCATCACACTTTGTTAAAGCTTTAACTTTACAATGGCGTTTCAAGATAAGGGGCTGCTATAAACTGCACCCCGCAAAAATATAAATGCAGAAATGGACTTTTTGCTCCCATATCTCACAAGCTGAACTAAAACATGTAAAACTTTTTCTATGCACGCAAGAGGCATATTTAGCTATGTTAACACTGATTTATTTGATCATATGCGACCTGTATCTTATTTGTTCATGTCTGTGTAAACAGCACAGTGTGAACAGCACAATTCTGATTTTTTTAAATGCAACTCAGATTCAGATGCAACTCTCAAAATGCAACTCCGGTATGAACGCTCAGGTCGCATATATCTGACATATACGTCATCGAAAGGCGTGTATTGCCATGCTTACAGAGACTTAAAAGTACTCACCGATGTATGCAGTCATGGAAAGGCGTGGTTTATCATGCAAGACTTAAATAAAGGTACTCACTGATGTAGGCAAAATTTCTCATGAACTGGTGAGTATCAGGCCATGAAAGTGGAATTTTCTGTAACTTTGTTGTACAAATAAAGACCTCACACTTAAGAAATGTCTTCCCCATACAGTAAATGAAATCCCCAAGACCTTCCATTAAGAAATATGGTAGCTCCTTTCTCACCTCTCTCTTCTTTAATATTACTCTCGAGGAAGACAGGAGACTCAGGTGAGTCGGGAATGGAAGATGGGCAGGTGGTGGAGGAGCGTGACACCATACTGCCTCTCTTGCTGTCTTCTGTCAATCGAACCAACCAGTGGTCTGACACTGAAGAACTTGTAGAGCCTAAAAGGACACAAGGCAGCACTGGAGGTTATTTTATTGTGATGGAGTTCCAACAACTTTGACGGTACTTGAAAAATGGAACTTTCTGCACATTATTCTGAACTTTGGCCAGGTGGGGAGGCCAGTGTTGGACCATATAAATAAGCAAATTATTAAATCCATCATTTTGAATCTAGCACAATTTCAAATATTGATAGAAAATAATAATTACATCCAAAACATGTAACATCAGAACAACTGTAATAAATCATAAGAAAAATAAACTTAACAAACCACTGCAGCTTGGAACTACATTTAGGAGCTATTTTTTAATTTAGCTGCTGCCACCTTTACTAATGTTCTGAAGTAAGGATCATGGGACTTGCTTTTGGAAGAGTTTTTTTTTACAAGTAAAGAACAAACGCAGAGAGGATTGCCTTTTTTCTGTTTAAATGTTTTAAACAGGTGTCAGACAACTATTTCAATGAACTGTGCTTGGAATTTATATGGGAGGAAATGGCGTGACTGCAAGGCAGGGTGTCTGAAGGTGCAGTCCGCAGCTAGTTACTTAATGATAACCCTCAATAGATATAATGACAAGAGCGCCACTATTTGGAATCTGACCCCACTTTGTCATCACAAATCCAGAAGAGTGTGCTGACGCCTCCATCTTCAACTTGAACAAGGGAGAAGCACAAACTCACCGAAAGAAACAAATAATAAGCGCCGACAGTTGTTTCAAGGCAAGTTAACTGGCTATCCACCAAACGTAGCCTGCTTAGAAACAGAGCCTGCAGAAACAATAGGTAACCAGAGGAGAGTGCTGTCTACACCGGCAAACACACAAACAAATGTAAACACAGATGCAAACTATTAGGATAACTGCCACATGACATTGCTTAGCAACAGCACAAAAACAATGCCAAAGAAAAAAGAATGGGATTCTAGCTAAAGCGGCTCGGGTCGAAATATCACATAAAGGCTAACCCTAAGAACGCCACCACCAAAAGAGCCTCTTAAAGTGAAGTCCCCAAGGATGAAGGCGACACATGTGCCGGCTGAGGAGCGCCTGCACGGCCTGATGCACCGTCTCTCTTTGCATGCGACTTCACTACAAGACGGAATGGTGATGAATACAACAGCGATGCGAGACACAAATGAGGAAACGCTGCAACAGAAAATTCTGGAAAGCATTGAGCAGAATAATGATGCAATAGTGGGAGAAGCACCGCAACAGAAAATTCTGTTAATCCTATAACTATTGAGCAAAAAAATTGACCAGAAAATAGAACAATACACAGGAACCATAAAACAGAAGGTTCAATACCTGAGAGAGAAAATAAAAAACCTGAAGGTGGAGAACAAGGTATTACAACATAATAATGTTGCTTTCAACGATGTTCTCAAAGAAAATAATGACGCAAAAGACAAAATCATCGAGCAACTGCCGAACACAATTGATGACATGGATCAGAATACTTGGATGAACAATGTGACTGGGCGGAACAAAGACAAACCAGATGAATGGGGACGTCTCTTCAACTTAGCAAAAAGTTGCTACCTCTCTACAAAGAAAGTGGATGTAGACGTCAGCACCATCGATTCTTGTATTCCTCTTTATGGCAGAAACAACACCCACACCAGTCATTGTCAAGTTCACTAATAGGAAATTCAAAACTGCACTGCTGAAGAAGGGCAAGACGCTGAAAGGAACAAATGTCTACATGATGAGCATCTGACAAAACATAACGCTGAAATTGCCTAGAAAGCATGTGACTTGAGGAAGCAGGGAAAGATCCAAAGCACTTCAAGTGCCAAATGTAAATCTTCATAGAGTGTTCTTGTCAAAGACATCAAAGACCTGGAAAAAATTCTACAGATCATATCTACACACACAACATGGAAAAGAAAAACAGCTCCAAAACAAGAACGCTGCGGGAAGGATCATGTTAAGCATTGTACCAGTACGCCTTTACTTGTTGTAACAGGGCTCTTATTTTGCAATGTGTTGTACACGGAAGTGATGCATGTTAATGACGCTAAAGAGTGAAGAAGAAGCCGAGCTTTGGCGGTGTATGATCATGGCTGCAGTCTGCCGCAATACTTAATAATTATCTACTGAGGCTTCACGCTGATTTCATGTTTGACTCCCACACGCAACGGAAACACTACTGCTGCCTAACAGGTTATGGGCCCGTGATCCTTGGTGGGCTACCGAACTCCTTCAAGCCACTAGCAGTCCACGTAACACAAAATGAAGACAATGTTACATTTCCAGACTTTAAGAGAAGACTAAGATTCTATGAAGAAGCAGAGAAGATGAAAAGCACAGAATCTCAGACAATGTAATGAAAACAAATGTGCACCACAAACCTAAAATGAGTACACAAAGAAATGATGATGTGATATGCTTCAAGTGTGAAATAAAAGGACAAAAGCAAAACAATGTACCCAAAAAGTATGGTGCAGCTACTGCCACAGCAGGACACAAAGAATCCCTGTGCTAGAAAAAGGGGGAACGAGATGATGGCAGGAAGGTTGCAGAAGATGAGCAAGATGATGATGAAGACCATCTCTTCGAAGCGAAACACACAAAAAGTGAAAGACCACCGAAGTGCAAATGAAAGGCATCATAGTGGATGGTGGAGCGACATCCCACATCGTGAAAAACATCAACAAGTTCATGAGTTTTGATGACACATTTCAGCCAGAGACCCATTCAGTGGAGTTGGCAGATGGAACACAGCACAGCAGAATAGCTCTACGTAGGTGAACAGTGATTCATCTCCTGAACAGCAGCGCATTGTACATGCCAGCATACCCTCAAGACATCTTCTAAGTAGCAACAGCAACAAATGGAGGAATAACAATCATTTTCAAGAAGGAGGGCAGCCACATGATTACTAAGGACGGTAGCAGGTTTGACATCCATGAAAGTGGTAATTTGTATTATTTACCAACCTTTGAGAAAAATATTGACACGTGTAAAGCATGCCATGATATACAGTGAGGGAAAAAACTATTTGAACCCCAGCTGATTTTGTAAGTTTGCCTACTAACAAAGAAATGATCAGTCTATAATTTCAATGGTAGGTTTATTTGAACACTGAGAGACAACAATGACAAAAAAAATCCAGAAAAATGGATTTCAAAAAGAGTTATAAATTAATTTGCATTTCCATGAAAGAAATAAGTATTCGTCAGCAAGATCTCTAGCTCCCAGGTGGATCTTATACACGTAATGAGCTGACATTGGCAGCCCTCTCAGCTCGTTACCTGTATAAAAGAGACCTGTCTACAGAAGCAATCAATCCAGATGCAAAACTCTGCACCATGGCCAAGACCAAAGAGCGTTCCAAGGATGTCAGGGACAAGATTGCGGACCTACACAAGGCTGGAATGGGCTACAAGACCATCGCCAAGCAGCTGGGTGAGAAGGTGACAACAGTTGGTGCAATTATTCGCAAATGGAGGAAACATAAATTAACTGCCAATCTCCCTCGGTCCGGAGCTCCATGCAAGATCTCACCTCGTGGAGTTTCAATGATAATGAGAACGGTGAGGAATCAGCCTAGAACAACTCGGGAGGAACTTATCAGTGATCTCAAGGCAGCTGGGACTATAGTGACCACAAAAACAGTTGGTAACACACTACGCCAGAAAGGACTGAAATCCTGCTGTGCCCGCAATGTCCCCCTGCTCAAGAAAGTCCATCTACAGGCCTGTGAAGTTTGCCACTGAACATCTGACTGATTCAGAGGAAGACTGGGTGAAAGTGTTGTGGTCAGATGAGACCAAAATTGAGCTCTTTGGCATCAACTCAAACTCCCCGTGTTTGGAGGAGGAGGAATGCGTCCTATGACTCCAAAAACACCGTCCCCACCATTAAATATGGAGGTGGAAACATTATGCTTTGGGGGTGTTTTTCTGCCAAGGAGACAGGACAATTGCACCGCATCAAAGGGAGGATGGATGGGGCCATGTACCGTCAAGTGTTGGGTGAGAACCTCCTTCCCTCAGTCAGGGCATTGAAAATGGGTCGTGGTTGGGTATTCCAGCATGACAACAATCCAAAACACACGACCAAGGCAACCAAAGATTGGCTCAAGAAGAAGCATATTAGGGTCATGGAGTGACCTAGTCAGTTTCCAGACCTTAATTCCATATAAAATCTGTGGAGGGAGCTGAAGTTTCGAGTTGCCAAACATAAGACACGAAACATTAATGACTTGGAGACAATCTACTACAAGAAACGGCTGACCTCTGTGATTGCCAACAAAGGTTTTGCCACCAAGTACTGAAGCACGTTTTTCAAAGGGATCAAATACTTATTTCCTTCATGGAAATGCAAATTAATTTATAACTCTTTTTGAAACGCATTTTTCCCATTTTTTTTGTCATTGTTGTCTCATAGTGTTCAAATAAACCTACCATTGAAGTTATAGACTGATCATTTCTTTGTTAGTGGGCAAACTTACCAAATCAGATGGTGTTCAAATAGTTTTTTCCCCTCACTGTATAAACCTGGCATGAAATTATGAAGATGTATAAAAATTGCAAGGTATTGTGAAAGGTATGGTGATAAAGGGCAGCGTGGTCAGACCTGATCTGATTTGTGACGTGTGTACACAAAGCAAGTTCACACAAAGTCAAAATAAGGAGCCAGACAGAAAAGCTACAAAACTCTTACAGGTAGTACATACCAATCTAGCGGGTCCCATGTCAACTTCGAGCATAGAAGGTCATAAATATGCTCAGTCCTTTACTGATGATTACTCAGGTACCATGTTTGCTTACTTCCTCAAATCCAAAAGTGATGCAGTACACACCACAAAAAGGTTCCTTGCAGACATTGCTCCTTATGGAGAAGTCAAGTGCATACGTTCAGATAATGGCACTGAGTTTACAACCACAGAGTTTGAAGAGTTGTTGACAAAGTATAGGATAAGGCATGAAGGTTCTGCACCTTATTCACCGCATCAAAACAGCACAGCAGAGAGAGGTTGGCAAACTCTGTATGATATGGCGAGATGCTGACTATTAGAGAGCAAACTGCCAGATAAACTTTGGAACTACGCTGTACAGACAGCTGTACAGACACCTGTTCCAGCATATGTCAGGAACAGGTGCTACAGTAGACGCACAAGAAAAACACCGTACGAGATGTTTACAGGTGTGAAACCAGATGTTTCCAAGCTTCAGAAGTTCGGATCTACGTGTTTTGCCTATAAACAAAAGAAAGGGAAGTTAGATGCTAGGTATGAGCAAGGAGTTTTCATCGGCTATGACAAAAACAGCCCAGCTTACCTTGTTTATTATCCAGATGAAGAGAGAGTCCAAAAGAACAGGTTGGTGAAATTCACAACCAAAGCAGCAAATGAAAAAGAGACATTGAGTTTAGGAAATGTACGTATCCTCAGACTCTGCTTTCTCTACAGAAGTTATGTCAGTGGGATTGAGAAGGGCCTCAAAGTACCCTCCACCAACCAACTATATCCTCAGTCGAGGTCAGCAAGTAAACAGTGTGTTTACTTGCACTGTAAACAGTGTGAACTGGGGACTGCTTCCCTTTTCTGAGGTGCCAGACGGTTTGCCAGAACCTCTTTGCCATTCGGTGCTTGTACAATCAAAGCAGGAGCCTGGTTCGCATTGCCAGCAGTAAGTCGAGCTTGTTTTGTGAGAACGTTGGACTCCGCCAAGGCTGCCCTTTACCACCAATTCTGTTCATAATCTTCATGGACAGACTTTCTAGGCGCAGTCAAGGCGTTGAGGGAGTCTAGCTTGGTGACCTTAAAATCTCCTTTTCTGCTATTTGCAGACGATGTGGTCCTTATGGCTTCATCAGGATGTGACCTTCAGCGTTTACTGGAGCGGTTTGCAGCTGAGTGTGAAGCTTCTGGGATGAGACTCAGCACCTCCAAATCCGAGGCCATGGTTCTCAGTCGGAAACGGGTGGACTGTACCCTCCGAGTTGGGAGTGAGGTCTTGCCTCAGGTGGAGGAGTTCAAGTATCTCGGGGTCTTGTTCAC
>QODF01000127.1:1294996-1330527 GCA_024372805.1 Oostethus manadensis
ATCGATCTACGTTCCCACCCTCACCTATGGTCATGAGTTATGGGTCATGACCGAAAGAACGAGATCGCGGATACAAGCGGCGGAAATGAGTTTCCTCCGTAGGGTGGCTGGACTCACCCTAAGAGATAGGGTGAGGAACTCGGCCATCCAAGAGGAGCTCAGAGTAGAGCCGCTGCTCCTTCACATCGAGAGGAGCCAGTTGAGGTGGCTTGGGGATCTCTGGGTGTATGCCATCAAGAGAGACAATGATGGAGCACAAAAATATAAAGCAAGATTTGTGGCAAAAGGCTACAGTCAAAAACCAGGAACCAACTATGAAGAGACATTCTCACCAACTGCTGATATGACCAGTGTGAGGGTCATCATGCAAAAGGCCGCACCGGACAATCTAATCCTGCATCAGATGTAAAAACAGCATATTTACATTCTCCGATTGACTGTGAACTGTATGTTGAACAACCAGAAGGTTATCAAAAGGGTGGAAAGCTTGTATATAAGCTGCATACATCTCAATACGATCTAAAGCAATCCGGTAGAAATTGAATGCTATGTTACAAATTGACAGAAAACAGTTACACGCAGAATCCTGGAGATCACAGTGTTTACCCAAAAGAGAAACATGAGAAAAAGGTCATCCTTTTCATATGGGTTGATGATCTGATCATAGCAGCAAACGGTGACAATGCACTGACAAATGTGAAGGCAATGCTAACTGAGAAGTTCAAAATGAAGGATTTGGGGCGACTTACACATTTCCTGTGAATAGACAAGTTATCATCTCACAAAAAAGATATGTAAACAAAATACTTGAACGACTTGACATGGATAGTTGCAAGTCGACAGAGACTCCTTGTGAACTGAAACTTTTTTTTCCCTTTGTTGACTGTAGAGGATGTACAAGTCAAGAGCTCTCTGCTGAGGATGCTACAAACTACAACTATTTTGGTGCTTTTCTGAATACATTTCATGAACACAAGATCACAACTGGTTGCTGATTCCCTCAACCTTAACTTGGATTGGCGAGAGGTACAGATTCCTTAAAATCAACAAGTTACATGTGCTGAAAGCGGCTAGAAAGCCAAGCTAACCAGCTAGTTACTAAAGTTGAAAGCAGTTGCCTAGCAACATTGCCAAACAAGAGAAAAAAAGAAAACAAAGAAAGCATCTATTACAATTGTAAAGGATGCTGACCATGGATACACAGACTCAAAATTACAAGCGTCAGTCTTGTTGCCAAATGTGGAGGTGGAGGATGACTACAGCCATGAGTCGAGTACATCAGAAAAACAAGAAGAAGAACAAAATGTGTGGGAAACCTGGATGAAAGATTTTAAGAACTTAAGACAGATAGAGATGCAGATGCAGGAGATACTGGAATGTACTGCAGCACAACCAGACCTTAGGCATTTGCAGTCACAGATTCAACATGTATAATCGCAGAATGACAGTCTTATCGAAAGGATCCTTGGGGTCCATGGTGATGTCATAAACCTTAAAATAGAGCACCGAGCAAAGAAACTAAAGCTCTAAAAGAAGAAATCGAGAAGTTGCAAGATGAAAATGTTGCGTTGTGTGGTGCTCTTAAAGAGGTTAAAAACCCTATGGCAGATAATAGAGCACTACACACTGATATCAAGGCTTTGCAGGATAATATAAAGGCACTATTGAAAGAAAATGCTGCCTTGCGCGCTGCTCTCAAGGAAGCTAAAAACCATATGGAAGAAAATAGAGCATTATGCAAGGATGTTAGAGTCCTGCAGAATGATATAAAGCCACTATTAGAAGATAATGCTGCCTTGCTCTCAAGGAAGCTAAAAACCATATGGAAGAAAATAGAGCATTATGCAACGACATCAATGCTCTACAGGGTGATATCAGGACCCTATTGAAGGATAATGCTGCCTGGCACACCACTCTGGAGCAAGAGAAAGAAGCAAAGGATAACATCACTGAGCAAATGAAAACTATAATGGAGGAGATGGATCAGAATTCACGAATGAATGATGTGATCCTCACAGGGCTCAAAATTACACCCGGGTCAAAAAATAGGGAAGCTCATACCAGAGGAGAACCAGATGGAATGAATGTTCCTTCAGCAAAGCAACAGATTGTCAGCTTGCTACAATAAAAGGAGGTGGATATTGATATCAACAGCATTGATACTTGCATCCCACTCAATGGCAGAAACAACACCACATCTGTCATCATCAAGTTCACCAACAGGGAATTCAAAACTGCACTGCTGAAACAGAGGAAGAACTTGAAAGGCACAAACGTCTACTTAAATGAGCATCTGACAAAATGACAACGCTGACATTGCCAAGAGAGCAGGAGACTTGAGGAAGCAGGGAAAGACACAAAGTACTTGGAGCACCAACTGAAAAATATACATTAAGCTACATGGAGGTCCAGGAGAAGCAGGAGTGTTGGTTGTCAAAGATATCAACAATCTGGATACATACTAAACATCATATAAGCATGACATGAAAGGATAAAAGAGGATACAACGCAGAAAAACAGTAAGATTACATTCAATAATACGAACATTGATATTAACGTTGAAAGAGCACGTTCAACAAAGTATTAAAATCAGGAACTCATGGACTTACATTTAATGACCCTCACAGTACAACACCCAAGACAGCAAGATGCTGATCAGGAAATCAACAAGCGAAGAGGGAAGGAAACAGGAGGGAAATATGATAAGAAAAATATGATATATGCATGTATGTGTATGTAATGTATATATGTATGTATAGATATTAATGTATGTATGTACATGTATATGTACAGTATGTATGTATGTATGTGTATATGAGTATGTATGAGTATGTATTAGCAAATCATGTGAGAAGGGGGTAGGATTAAATAAGCTTTGCTTCTTCCTACTCCTTTTCGGACATGTAGAACTGAGGAATGTAACATGAATAATTCTTTGTACAATGTATGCATATTGGAAACAAATTAAACCAAACCAAACCAAACCTGAATACGCAGATGCTGAAAAAATGATAAACCCAAGAAAGTACGGATAGACTCTATCCACATGCACAAGGCCAGACTTAAGTTTTGTGGTCAGTAAACTCTCTCAACATTTCGATGAACCAACTGAAGAGCACTGGAACAAGGTAAAACACGTGTTCAGGTATCTGAAAGGTACAGAACAAGACTTAAACTTTAAAAGAAATTACCAAAGTAAACTAGGAGTTGAATACATTGCCTTAGCATATCTAGTTATCAGTATGCTCAAACCAAAGTATACAAAGACAACAAAGGCACGATAGCGCTTGCCAATAATACTGTAAACAGGAAAAGAACCAAACATATTGACATGAAATACCACTCCATAAGGGTAAAAATGTTTACTCAAGACATGTTGGGCGCATAGGAATGTAAATGTTTACATGTTGTATATGCCTGTGTTTGACACAAGATTAATGTTTATGTTTCCATGTGACCCAAAAAGATAAAGATGAGTGGGGGTGTTAAGCATTGTAACAGTACCCCTTTATTTGTTGTAACAGGGCTCTTATTTTGTACTGTGTTGTACACGGAAGTGACGCATGTTATTGACGCTAAAGAGTGAAGAGGAAGCCGACGGTGTATGTTCATGGCTGCAGTCTGCCGCAATACTTAATAAATATCTGCTGAGGCTTCACGCTGATGTCACGCTGACTCCCACATGCAACAGAAGCACTGCTGCCTAACAGATCACATTTGTTATCACTTGCAAATGTCACCATCATACTGTGAGAGCTAATCAACTAGAAGCACAAGATTCAAGAACACACTTATCTACATTTATTGACACTAAGACACAAAAATACAGCTAATAGGACAAGAATATCTACAACTGGATACCTTTTGCTTTACAGACCACAAACATCTGGAATTGGAAAAAGACATAGACGCGACACAAGCTTTGTTTTCCTATACCAAAAATATTAAACACTATAATAACCTTAATATAGGCAATACATTGTCTGTTAGCCACATAAACAGCAGAATCATGTAGGCAAATTATAACATTATCAGACAATATTTAAATCAATTCAAGGAGCCCTTCAAAGTAATTGTAATCTCTGAAACTTGGATTCATGACGATAAGGGCAAAGACCTTGAACTGACAGGTTATGAAATTAACTGGTTCAACAGGAATAACAAAAGTGCAGTGGCTGTGTATGCGGACAAACATCTGAACTACAAAATGGTAAAGAACATGCCATTTGTTATTGAAATCTGTATAGGAAAAAAGCAAAAACTTTCAAATAAGTTGTTTACATACAACAACTATGTCTAACATTGAACTATTCGGGGACTGGATCACAGCAACCTTCTCAGACATCAGCCAAGAATAATCTTTGTTTGTGGAGACTTGAGATGTAGATCTTCTGAATCCAAATAAACAAAGCAGAATAGATAACTTGACAGATGATAGTCTATATCCTAAATTCACCAGACCAAGCAGAATAACAGACCACTGCGCCAGGCTAATTGACAATATATTAATTCATAATTTTGATTACAACACAGTTAATCAGTGACCATCTTCCAGTGTTTACATTTTACAACAAAAATTATATGAAAAAAGAAAAATGGAAAATAAAAAGACTTTCAGAAGAGTGCGCACAGAAGACAGCATTAACGCTTTTAAGAAAGATCTGGACGAACAAAGATGGAACAATGTGTACGGTGGACATTATGTGGATGATGCATATGAACACTTTCTAAATACTTGAAGCTGAAATATCTAATAACTAAAAGAATAATTATCAGTCATAGATGACAAAAGGTCCGCAAAATGTCTGGAAGAAGAAAAACACATTTTATACGATAGTGTTCAAAATAATTGCAGTCGAAGAACGGGAGGAGGTGTGTCCATAGAAAGCGAGAGAAGAGGAATTCCAAGAGAGTAGGGACTTTAAATGTTGGAACTATGACAGGAAAAGGTAGAGTTAGTTGACATGACGCAGTGGAGGAAGGTAGACATATTGTGCATCCAGGAGACCAGGTGGAAAGGTAGCAGGGCTAGATGCTTAGGAGCAGGGTTCAAGCTGTTATATCATGGTGTAGATAGGAAGAGAAATGGAGTAGTTATTTTGAGGCAGGAGCTTGCTAGGAATGCCCTGGAGGCAAAAATAGTATCAGATTGAGTGATCTAGAGATAGAAATCAAAGGTGTGATGGTCAGTGTTGTTAGTGGGTATGCTCCACAGGTAGGATGTGAGATGGAGGAGAAAGAGAAATTCTGGTCAGACCTTGATGAAGTGATGCAGAATATCCCTAGAAGTGAGAGAGTTGTCATTGGTGCAGATTTCAATGGACATGTTGGTGCAGGAAACAGAGATGATGAGGAGGTGATGGGCAAGTTTGGCATCCAGGAGAGGAACGCTGAAGGAAAGTTGGTGGTTGACTTTGCATAAAAGATGGAAATGGCTGTAGTGAATACTTTCTTCAGGAAGAGACAGGAACATATAAGACTGACATAGGAACACAGGTAAACTACATCTTGTGTAGAAGGTAATACAGCATAGGATGGTGGTGCGTAAGATTACTCTAGCGGTGAGGAAGATGAAGACGGTAAAGGCAGAGCAGAGGACAAAATGGTAGAAGCTAAAAAAGGATGAGTGTTGCGTGACTTTTATTAAGGAGTTGAAACAGGCTCTGGGTGGCCAGGAAGTCCTTCCAGATGATTGGACAACTACAGCTACTGTGATCAGGGAGACAGGCAGGCGAGTACTTGGTGTGTCATCTGGATGGAAAGTAGATAAGGAGACTTGGTGGTGGAATGAGGAGGTGCAGGAGTCTATACAGAGTAAGAGGTTAGCTAAGAGAAAGTGGGACACTGAGTGGACTGAAAAGAGTAGACAGGAGTACAGGGAGATGCAGCGTAAGGTGAAAGTAAAGGTGGCAAAGGCCAAACAAGGGGCGTATGATGACTTGTATGCTAGGTTGGACAGCAAGGAGGGAGAGAAAGATCTATACAGGTTGGCAAGGCAGAGGGACAGAGATGGGAAGGACGTGCAGCAGGTTAGGGTGATGAAGGATAGGGATGGAAGGGTATTGACAGGTGCCAGTAGTGTCATGGGAAGATGGAAAGAATACTTTGAAGAGTTAATGAATGAGAAAAATGAGAGAGAACGAATAGTAGAAGAGGTGACTGTTGTGGACCAGGAAGTAGCAAAGATTAGTAAGCAAGATTTGAAGAAGGCATTGAAGAGGTTGAAGAATGGGATGGCGTTCGGTCCTGATGAAATACATGTGGAGGTATGAAAGTGCATAGGAGAGGTGGCAGTAGAGTTTCTGACCGGGTTGTTACACGGGATCTTAGATAGCGAGAAGATGCCTGAGGAATGGAGAATTGTGCTGGTGCCCATTTTTAAGAACAAGGGATGCAATGTGCAGAGTTGTGGCAACTACAGAGGAATATAATTGATGAGCCATACAGTGAAGTTATGGGAAAGAGTAGTGAGAGCTAGACTAAGGGAACACGTGAGCATTTGTGAGCAGCAGTACAGTTTTATGCCAGAAAAGAGACTATTACAGATGCAGTATTTGCTTTGAGGATGAGAGAGAATAGTAGGCGTACAGGAAATACAGGGAAGGTCAGAGGTTAGACAGGAGTCTCCATGGACTATGATGTTTTTTCAGATGACATTGTGATATGTAGTGAGAGGAGGGAATAGAAGGAGGAGAAGCTTGATGGGTGGAGTTTTGCCCTGAAAAGGAGAGGAATGAAGGTTAGCCGCAGCAAGACTGAGTACATGTGTGTGACGGAGAAGAACCAAAGTGGAAAAGTGAGGTTACAGGGAGAAGAGATAAAGAAGGTGGAGGATTTTAAGTACTTGCGGTCAACAGTCCAGAGTAATGGAGAGTGTGGAAAAGAGGTGAAGAAGCGTGTGCAGGCAGGCTGGAATGGGTGGAGAAAAGTGTCGGGTGTGATGTGTGATAGAAGAGTTTCAACTAAAACCAAAGAAAGGTGTATAAAGCCAGACCAGCGATGTTGTTTGGTCCAGAGACAGTTCCTCTGAGGAAAAGACAGGAGGCAAAACTGGAGCTGGCAGAGATGAAGATGCTGAGATTATCTTTGGGTGTGACCAGGATGGACAGGATCAGGAATGAGTACATTATAGGGACAGCATATGGTTTGGACATGTCCAGAGGAGAGATAGTGAATATATTGATAGAAGGATGCTGAGCTTTGAACTGCCGGGCAGGAGGCCTAGAGGAAGACCAAAAATGAGGTTTATGAATGTAGTGAAAGAAGACATGAAGGTAATTGCGGCGAGGTGTGGTTTGGAATGCATGGCTGTGTTCACCACTAACATTTCCTCTTTCTCTATGTTTGACTCTGATGCAGTCATTCTGTCGCTGCAGAGTAACTGCTGCCATTATGTAGATTTGTTGTTTGGATTGTCATTTGGATTGGTTTGGATTGTCTTTTAAAATTCTTCTTAAAATGCATTTTTATTCCTTGGCTTTCAACCCAGTCTAAGATTCTGCACCTGTTTTGTTGTGCTGTACAGTTTTTATTGTTTTATTAATGATTCTATTATTTTATTATGTTTTTAGCTTTTTTTTTATTCTTATTGCACCGTATAGCACTTTGTCTCAATCACCGATTGTATGAAAGCACTTTAAAAAAAAAGTTGAGTTGAGTTGAGTTTATGAGGTTCTGTTTTTCTTGTTCTTTTTTATTTATTATTTTTATTAGTAGCATTATTTTCTCTTTTCCTGTCTTTTTGCCCATTTTGCTGTGTCATTGTTTTGGTTGTTGTTGATATTGTAGCATGGTTGTTATTGTCTATAACACTGTTGAAATATTTTTGTGAGGTTCTTCTGCACCTTTTCCTTAGTCTTTTGTCCTCTGTCCCTAACCACCGTCACCACACACTCCCATCCCAACACCCACTCACCCTATTCTTTCATGTCAGGTCATGTCATCAAAATGTGAATAAACATAATAGAACATCAAGGGAGCCGCATATTATTATGAAGTTTCCCTTGGCAAAGATATTTTGCTCAACACTTAAATGCAGTTTGACTTCCTTTCACCTGCTATGATGCTAGAAGAGACAAAAAAAAAAATAAATAAAAAAAATAATAATACTACCACATCACGCGATGGCGCAGAAGTACTGTCGTAAAGTGTGCCAATGGAGAAAGTGATGTAGGTCTTGCGACTGAAAGAACCGATTCCTTTTCTGGTACAAATTATGCAATGACCGCTGAAAACGATAAAACATTTTAGCATAATTATGTTAACATGCTAAAGTTAGAATGAAAGTTAGAAAAACACTTGACATGACATGTGTCTGCTTAAGTTCATATTCATTCCTTTTTTATACCGCTTATCCACATTAGGGTCGCGGGTATGCTAGAGCCTATCCCAGCTGACTTTCATGAAAATAATAATGATAAAAACACTGATGAATGCGAGCAAGCTAGAAATCAGAACAGCTCAAGATAAGACTGAAAATAAACCAGAGTGTTAAAGAAATCACAGTAATACAGCAAAATAGAAATGATGGGACAAGTAACATTTATAATATTTATAATATTTGAGCATAGGACAGCAGAGGCCAGGAAAGAGAGGGGAAATTGTCTCCAGTATTCTGCATATGCATGCATATGATAATGCACGCAAACATGACATGATTGTGAAACCAGAACAGGATGCAATCTGGCATCACTGAACAGTCAAACTTTTGCACTTTTATGTTTGCCTTGGACTGGCAGACCGGGGTGGTGGTCTCGCTTTTGAAGAAGGTGCAACAGAGGGTGTGTTCTAACTATCGTGAAATCACACTCCTCAGTCTTCCCGGTAAGGTCTATTCAGGGGTTCTGGAGAGGAGGATCCGCCGGATAGTCGAATCTTGGATTCAGGAGGAGCAGTGTGGTTTTCGTCCTGGTCGTGGAACTGTGGACCAACTTGATACTCTCGGCAGGGTCCTTGAGGGTGCATGGGAGTTTTCCCAACCAGTCTACATGTGTTTTGTGGACTTGGAGAAGGCATTCGACCGTGTTCCTCGGGGAATACTGTGGGGAGTGCTCCAGGAATATGGGGTATCGGACCACCTAATCCAGGCGGTTCGTTCCCTGTATGACCGGTGTCAGAGTTTGGTTCGCATTGCCGGCAATAAGTCGGACCCGTTTCCAGTGAGGGTTGGACTCCCTCAGGGCTGCCCTTTTTCATCGATTCTGTTCACTACTTTCATGGACAGAATTTCTAGGCGCAGCCAGGGCGTTGAGGGGTTTCAGTTTGGTGGCCGCAGGATTCGATCTCTGCCATTTGCAGATGATGTGGTCCTGTTGGCTTCATCGAGCAGTGACCTTCAACTCTCACTGGATCGGTTCGTAGCTGAGTGTGAAGCGGCTGGGATGAGAATCAGCACCTCCAAGTCCGAGTCCATGGTTCTCGCCCGGAAATGGGTGAAGTGCCATATCCGTGTCGGGGAGGAGGTCCTGCCTCAAGTGGAGGAGTTTAAGTACCTCGGGGTCTTGTTCACGAGTGATGGAAGGATGGAACGCGAGATGGACAGGCGGATTGGTGCGGCGTCTGCAGTGATGCGGTCTGTCGTGGTGAAAAGAGAGCTGAGCCAAAAGGCAAAGCTCTCAATTTACCGGTCGATCTCCGTTCCAACCCTCACCTATGGTCATGAGCTTTGGGTAGTGACCGAAAGGACAAGATCGCGGGTACAAGCGGCCGAAATGAGTTTTCTCCGCAGGGTGGCTGGGCTCTCCCTTACAGATAGGGTGAGAAGCACTGTCATCCGGGAGAGACTTGGAGTAGAACCGCTGGCTCGAGCATCTGGTTAGGATGCCTCCTGAATGCCTTCCTGAGGAGGTGTTCAGGGCACGTCTAACCGGTAGGAGGCCTCGGGGAAGACCCAGGACACCTTGAACAGACTATGTCTCTCAGCTGGCCTGGGAACGCCTCGGCATCCGTTGGGAAGAGCTAGACAAAGTGGCCGGGGAGAGGGACCTCTGGGCTTCCCTGCTTAGGTTGTTGGCACCGCGACCCGACCTCGGATAAGCGGAAGAAAATGGATGGATGGATGGATATAGAGTGCACACCAGTTTGTGCTGTTTCATTTGTATTTCATTTGCTAATCAAAATTTTTTCCTAATAGGAAAACTGAGTCAGATGAAAATGTATGAAGTGGGCAAGTTTGTTTGTTGCCAACACCTTCAAACAAACTTGGCATACTGGGTTGTCCGTGTTGATGGGCTTACTTAGCTACATGACATATGGGGCATTTCCCAAGGCGGCATTCTCATGGAGGTGCCGCGAGGGAGAAAGAAAAAAAAAACATTACTATGTGTTGAGCCCTCATTTGCTCATCAAGTCAAAATGTATGGCAGATGGTCACCCTCTACAGGCGGGACACATGGGCCTTTTGCTGCTCAGATGTCATATCATACATCCTCCTGCGACATACGTAGCTCAGACCATACCGACTAGGTGGGTGGAGGCCTTTGCACTAGAAAAAAGCATTGTCTGCCCAGGGCATTCAAGCCAGAAGCGCCACAGAAAGAAGGCCAGAACCGGATCTTCTCAAGGCCCAAGCCGTAAACCCTATTAAGGGAGTGTTCACACCTGCATATACACCTGTATATATGAGGGCTGTCAAAGTTAACGGGTTAAAGTCACATTAACGGAAGTGTCTTTTAACGGCACTTCTTCTTTTGACACACAATTAGCTTGCTCAAGTCTGGTGTGACCCTTGGCCACCCTGTAGTTTGAGGAACCACAGCAGCGGCAGTTTTGTGTTGAGCTGGAAGCGGGGGCAAACAACAGAAATTCGAGCCAACCAACTTGTGGCACCTTTCAGCTGTTATTCCACTCCAAGATTCTTCAACAACACTTCACAATTCATTCACATATCTTGGTTTCTGACTCTGGATGTTGGAGGACTGTGTTGGTTGACACGCCTCTACAACATTGCATGGAAGTCAGGAACAGTACCTCTGGACTGGCAGACCGGGGTGGTGGTCCCCATTTTTAAAAAGGGTGACCGGAGGGTGTGTTCCAACTATAGGGGGATCACACTCCTCAGCCTTCCTGGGAAAGTCTACTCCAGGGTGCTGGAGAGAAGGGTACGACCGTTAGTCGAACCTCGGTTAGAGGAGCTGCAATGTGGTTTTCGTCCCGGTCGCGGAACACTGGACCAGCTCTACACCCTTGCAAGGGTACTCGAGGGTATGTGGGAGTTTGCCCAACCAGTCTACATGTGCTTTGTGGACCTGGAAAAGGCATTCGACCGTGTCCCTCGTGGTGTCCTGTGGGGGGTGCTCCGGGAGTACGGGATTGATGGTCCGCTTCTACGTGCCATTCGGTCCTTGTACAATCGAAGCAGGAGCCTGGTTCGCATTGCCAGCAGTAAGTCGAGCTTGTTTCCGGTGAACGTTGGCCTCCGCCAAGGCTGCCCTTTGTCACCGATTCTGTTCATAATCTTCATGGACAGAATTTCTAGGCGCAGTCAAGGTGTTGAGGGAGTCCAGCTTGGTGACCTTAGGATCTCGTCTCTGCTATTTGCAGACGATGTGGTCCTTATGGCCTCATCAGGCTGTGACCTTCAGCGTTTACTGGAGCGGTTTGCAGCTGAGTGTGAAGCTTCTGGGATGAGACTCAGCACCTCCAAATCCGAGGCCATGGTTCTCAGTCGGAAACGGGTGGACTGTACCCTCCGGGTTGGGAGTGAGGTCTTGCCTCAGGTGGAGGAGTTCAAGTATCTCGGGTTCTTGTTCACGAGTGAGGGAAGGTTGGAGCGTGAGATCGACAGACGGATCGGTGCAGCATCTGCAGTAATGCGGTCGCTGTACCGGACCGTCGTGGTGAAGAGAGAGCTGAGCCGGAAGGCAAAGCTCTCTGTTTACCGATCGATCTACGTTCCCACCCTCACCTATGGTCATGAGTTATGGGTCATGACCGAAAGAATGAGATCGCGGATACAAGCGGCGGAAATGAGTTTCCTTCGTAGGGTGGCTGGACTCACCCTAAGAGATAGGGTGAGGAGCTCGGCCATCCGGGAGGAGCTCAGAGTAGAGCCGCTGCTCCTTCACATCGAGAGGAGCCAGTTGAGGTGGCTCGGGCATCTAGTCCGGATGCCTCCCGGGCGCCTCCCTGGTGAGGTGTTTCGGGCATGCCCGGTCGGCAGAAGGCCCCCGGGAAGACCTAGGACACGCTGGAGGGACTATGTCTCACAGCTGGCCTGGGAACGCCTTGGTGTCCTCCCGATGGAGCTGGAAGAGGTCGCTGGGGACCGGGAAGTCTGGACTTCCCTACTGAAGCTGCTGCCCCCGCGACCTGGACACGGATAAGCGGTGGAAAATGGATGGATGGATGGATCTTGGTTTTGCTTCAGAAACAGCATTTTTGATATCGCCCCACAAGTTCTTGATTGGATTATGGTTCGGGGATTGGGCTGGCCACTCCAAACATTTTGCTCTTTTACTAATTTGTTTGGGTTCATTGTCTTGTTGAAACACCCATTTCAATGGCATGTCCTTTTTAGCATAAAGCAACATGACCTCTTCAAGCATTTGGAGATATGCAAACTGATTTATGATCCCTGGTACGTGATAAACAGGCTCAACACCACAGTAGGAGAAACATGCCGTTATCATGATGCTTGCACCACCATGGTTCACTGTGTACAGTGGCTTGAATTCACAGTTTGGGGGTTGTCTCACAAATTGTCTGCAACCCCCTTTTCAACTAAGGGCTCAGTTGCACAGCCTCATGAATGCTGGGTCTTGTTTGTTTTCTGAGAATCTACTGTACCTACTGGTAACTTGTTTGCCATGTAGCAATAAAAATGTACTAATAACAGTGATTATTCTGATCAATCCTTATCTAGGGAGAAGAAGGGTATGTTTTGCATGAAAAGGCCCTTGTGTATGTGCTTAGCGTTGTCATGGTATAGGCTTGTTTGTCTGGGGCACTCTTCAGCAGACAGCAACATTGAATGATACTTCGGCAGAATTCAGCTACCATTCAAGACAGACGACCACAATACATGTGGAGGTGCAGTTGGTGCAAATTGTTCTGGACCACATGACATCATGGGCCAGAATGAAATTAAAGCCAAACAAATCAGGGAGTATGATATTAAGATTGGAAAACTGACCAATAGGTTTAAGCTGTTTGTGCAAGGGGAAGTGATTCCATTGTTAGAAGAGAATCCAATCAAGGACCTTCTGAAAGTGGTTGATGAGTCACTTGCAGACAGGAACAACACTGCCAGCACAGAAAAGCAAACAGAAGAATGGCTAAACAGGATTAAAAAAAACAAGGCCCCCAGGGGAGTTTAAATGTCATGGCTTTATCAACACAGACTGTCTCACGTAGATGCTGACAGTATATGAAATTTTGATGACAAACATAGAAGGAATAGAGAAGAACAATAATGGCTGGAAAGTCCTCTAAGCTTCATTGCAGAAGGCTTCTACATAAAATTAGGGCAGCTCCAACTTTCATTTTCATCTGTAGGAATTTAAAGGACCCTCAGGATGAGCAAGTCAGACACACAAGGACTTTGGACCAAATGAAACCTCTCACAGAGGCAGATCACTTGGGCTGACCTATGGAGAATGGAGCCGTTTTGCATCTCTTTCTTGTCGACATCAGAGTCTGCCATACTCCCAACGCCAGCAAACGTGCACAAGTGGGGATGAAAGAGGACACCTGTGCAAGCTTCGTGGGGAGCGGGACACCATGTCACACATCCTGTTCAGATGTGAAAGAGTACTGCTTCAAGGAAGGTTACAGGTGATCAGGTACAGGTCCAAACAGCCCTGAGGTTGAATGTGGTACTGTGGTCTGACGAGGCAAAAAAAGTGATCCCGATAGAACTTGCAGTGTCACGGGAAGAGGGGTGTGAACAGGCTGTTAATTGGAAGTGCGCTAAGTACCAATACCTTTTGCTTTAGGGGGAAACAAAGGCACGTGTGGTTGTTCCTGGGCGTGCAGGATTCCCTTCCCAATAAGTGTGGAGAATGCTCACGGCATTAAAGTAACTTGGAAGATGAGAAGGACAGCAGCCTGTCTTTACTTATGCTTAAACCATGCTTGTGACAACAATTCATATATGGAATCACTGGAGTGCCAAAATTAAAAGGAAATACATGCGGAAACATAAGGAAAATTAATAAAACACAAAAATACGTACAAATGTGGTCTTATTATTTGTACATTTTGTTTTTGCTTTTTCCATTTTGTCATTGCTTTTTGTATATTGTGTTTGTTTTTTTGCCATTTACTTCCCTGTTTTGCCTTTTCCATTTGTTCTTTGTCACTGCATTTACCAGAAGGCAAATGCAATACATGGGGTACTTCTGCCAGGGTGACTAGTCGCTACCTAATCACTGCTTGCAGTGACTATGTAGTAGCTATGTTTAAATATAGCTCTTAGTGCGGGCGGTCAAAAGCTGCTGAAAGAAGTGGCTAACAGACTGGATGGTACCAGTCACCCTGGCAGAAGGCTGTGGGCGGGTCCATGTTTTGCATTTGTCTTTTGTCGCCAGGTGCAGGTGTCCGGTAAATGCAATGGTAA
Organism: Oostethus manadensis; assembly: GCA_024372805.1. Classification (NCBI taxonomy): domain Eukaryota; kingdom Metazoa; phylum Chordata; class Actinopteri; order Syngnathiformes; family Syngnathidae; genus Oostethus; species Oostethus manadensis. The sequence goes on from QODF01000127.1 coordinate 1,309,554, forward strand.
ACAGCAAATGGAAAAGACAAAGACAAAACAGGAAAATGTGTAATGTGTAATCCATGTTCTAACACAGGTTTGAACCATGATCTTCTAACTGTAAGACAGATGTGCCTTCTCCACCGTGCTGCTAGGTAACTAAAGTAAAACACTGTAAATGCACATGTATCAAATGCACAATTATTAACATAGTATTATTTAATTACAAAATTGCATTTAATCAAAAATGAATTTATTTGAAATGTTGTTATTGTTTTAATACAAAGTTGTATAGAAGTCTCAGTGGAGAGATTTATTTATGCAAATTTGTTTGTATAATAATACTTTAACAAATCAAAGAATACAGGACTTCTTATGCAATCCTCGATATTGTCTGAAGCATAATGGGAAGCATACCTCTGAGGGAACTACTGGCCGACCATGGAGGAATGATGTTGCGTCTTTGATAGAAGAGAATATAGGCCCCTCTGGTACATATTTCCTCCTCCGGGACCAAGTCCACACTGCTGTCATCATAGCTGTACCACAGGCCGTCTACAGAGTTCCGGCAATAAGCTGGTGACAAATAACAATATAGTTCATAGAAAGCTACCAGAATAATCAGAAAGTGGGACTTTATCTTCATGTAAAAACGGTAGTATTTGATATAACTTTAATGAATAATAATTAAATACAGTTCATGGGCAGTACTGATCACTGTTGGGTTATGTTCCAACCCAACAGCACAATTCTGGTAGCATGTCCTGATGCTTACGATGTAAATAACATATTTATATGTTGTTCACAATAAAATATTATTTATATTTATATTATTTATATTTTAAAATATTATCCTCAGACAACTTCTTTAGAGTGAAATTGTATTTACCTGGAAAAGACTAGTTGCTACGTGGATAAAATTGAACAACAATACTGTACATCAGTAGTTCCCAAATTTTTCACAGTCGCATACCCCTTCAGACAGACGTGAAGCCATGAACTCCCCGCTCCTGCACAATAAAGACTACGTGTACCTTTTTATCCTAATAATCTTGAAATATTGATCATAATGAATTGGTGAATTAATATTATACTTATTCTGAGTCAAAAATGTGTCATTTGCATGGTCACATTTTTATGAAGTTTCACATGAGCACTGATAAACAGTAATAATAATCATCCTGTATTTTTCTGCGAGTTGATTTCAAATCTATCTAACCAGCTCATCCTTAAAAATACCAGTTGAAGTGGAGTGTTGTGCCCATTACTGATTGAGCCACAGACCATGCATTTGCTCAATCAAGTGTTGCTCTCATTACATCAGTCTATAAAATGAATGTAAAATCAGTCTTTGGGTATTTCTGGGCCTAATCTTGACATTTAACCTAATGTGTCTTTTTATTGGTGGTTGGATTTTAGCCTAGGTTGTTAGTCTCTGGGTATTGAACATATTGTGCTACTAATTTGTTTTACTGCTAATTTTTTTTTTAAACAATTTTTTGCCCCTCCGTGAATCACCACCTTATCGTTGTGGAGGGGTTTGAGTGCCCGAGTGATCCTAGGAGCTATGTTGTCGGGGGCTTTATGCCCCTGGTAGGGTCTCCCAAGGCAAACAGGTTCTAGGTGACGGTCCAGACTGAGAGTGATTCAGAAGACCCCTATGACGAACAACGTGAGGAGTGACCGCACCTCGCCCGGACGTGGGATAACGGGGCCTCACCCTGGAGCCAGGCCTGGGGGAGGGGCTCGCAGGCGAGCGCCTGGTGGCCAGGTCTTCACCCGAAGAAGCCACACGGGAACTCCCCCCCGCAGACCCACCACCTGCAGGGGCAAGCATAAGGGTCCGGTGCTTTGCGATTTGGGTCACTTGAACTTGTATTACCCAATTCATTATCATCATATTTGCAATTCTCCGTTACACAATCAAAGATGTCAATACGTTTGATTAACCCTTTTTTTACAATTAACCTGAGGGTTTTGGTGACGTGTGCGCCTGTCAGGCAAATTACCACTAGACCGGCTGCGCTTCGCCTTGCGCCGAGAGCAGACCAGGTTGGAGGCAGCAAGATTTCAGCGCACCTTCGGTGACACTTTTTGGCACGAAATTGTCACTACGCCAGGCAGAATCAGTCAGCACCTCCCCTTGCTGCCCCGCCACACCCAACGTGGTGTGCCTCAGTGTACCAAATTGACTGCGTACTGTGGTACACCGGATGAAATTACTACTGCGCACCCTGAGTCAAGTTGCACAACCCACAAAATTAGAGCCCATTGTCTCAGAGCTGGCCTGGGTGGCCGGGGCGACCTGCAGGTTCTGAGTGGAAAAGAAAAGAAGCACGTTTATTTTTGCACCCAGCTCGTCTTAGCCGAAAAGAGACATTCTCACACACAGAACATACGTGCAGCCTTCAAAATAAGAGCGGCGTTTGCCACGTGTCATCCAAGTGTGTAAATAAATAAGCGTGTCATCAAAAATATCTTACATATGCATTTAGAATTGCATCGGTGACTGATCTTCCTTAATCACAAGCATTACAGTTTTTTGTCGCAATGTGTGCGGAGGCTGACATCCCATTACAAAAGTTATCCAAGCTACATCCATTGCAATTCATCCATAAATGTATGGATTTTTGCGTTTTATTAATTTTGTGTCATTTTTTCACTACATTCACCAAAAAGCACACACACTCTGCTGGTGAAAATAAGTGAGAAATGGAAAAAACATCATTCTAAAAAATTAAAAAGGTGGGAGATGTTAGAATGGAATTCAGAGGAAAAACTGATATTTAAAAAGGGACCCACCACTGGCTTTTCATCTCTATGAAAGAACGGCAGTGACAAGCACCTCCCAGCCCACACACACCTGAATGCCTCTCGTGTGACATTTCCAATTAGCAAGAATAATGATCTCACACTCACATTAAAAACCACACAGGCTGTCAAGCGGCATTTACTTACTGGACTGTAGAACTTTACATCGTCATGCTCTTTACAAGCCGATGCCTTACCAAGCGGCAGTACTGACTTTTCTCATGGGATCCAATGGTTTCAAATTCTGATGCAGACGCATTCAAGCATGTTCCCCTCCTAAGCCCTTTCAACTGCTCAGTCGTATCCTATTGCATATCATGTCGTACCCCGTGGGGGTGACTGTAAACCAGCTTTAGGCATTACTCCCCCAAAGACCAGCTTCCTTACAAATTGTGACGTCCACCGGGGCAAAACAAAACTTAGAAGAACCCGCAGGATCTCTTCAGAAGCTGACATTTGTGTAAAGATGAGAATGTTTTTATGCACGAGGTAGAGACACACTCGGAACCTTCAAGGTGCCAATGAAGGTACGCCTTGTGCGAATTGAGATGTGGCAGAAACAGATACTTGTTTCACCCTTTTTTTTTNCAGTGGCAAGGCTCCGGGGGTAGACGAGTTCCGCTCAGAATTTCTCAAGGCTCTGGATGTTGGAGGACTGTGTTGGTTGACACGCCTCTACAACATTGCATGGAAGTCAGGAACAGTACCTCTGGACTGGCAGACCGGGGTGGTGGTCCCCATTTTTAAAAAGGGTGACCGGAGGGTGTGTTCCAACTATAGGGGGATCACACTCCTCAGCCTTCCTGGGAAAGTCTACTCCAGGGTGCTGGAGAGAAGGGTACGACCGTTAGTCGAACCTCGGTTAGAGGAGCTGCAATGTGGTTTTCGTCCCGGTCGCGGAACACTGGACCAGCTCTACACCCTTGCAAGGGTACTCGAGGGTATGTGGGAGTTTGCCCAACCAGTCTACATGTGCTTTGTGGACCTGGAAAAGGCATTCGACCGTGTCCCTCGTGGTGTCCTGTGGGGGGTGCTCCGGGAGTACGGGATTGATGGTCCGCTTCTACGTGCCATTCGGTCCTTGTACAATCGAAGCAGGAGCCTGGTTCGCATTGCCAGCAGTAAGTCGAGCTTGTTTCCGGTGAACGTTGGCCTCCGCCAAGGCTGCCCTTTGTCACCGATTCTGTTCATAATCTTCATGGACAGAATTTCTAGGCGCAGTCAAGGTGTTGAGGGAGTCCAGCTTGGTGACCTTAGGATCTCGTCTCTGCTATTTGCAGACGATGTGGTCCTTATGGCCTCATCAGGCTGTGACCTTCAGCGTTTACTGGAGCGGTTTGCAGCTGAGTGTGAAGCTTCTGGGATGAGACTCAGCACCTCCAAATCCGAGGCCATGGTTCTCAGTCGGAAACGGGTGGACTGTACCCTCCGGGTTGGGAGTGAGGTCTTGCCTCAGGTGGAGGAGTTCAAGTATCTCGGGTTCTTGTTCACGAGTGAGGGAAGGTTGGAGCGTGAGATCGACAGACGGATCGGTGCAGCATCTGCAGTAATGCGGTCGCTGTACCGGACCGTCGTGGTGAAGAGAGAGCTGAGCCGGAAGGCAAAGCTCTCTGTTTACCGATCGATCTACGTTCCCACCCTCACCTATGGTCATGAGTTATGGGTCATGACCGAAAGAATGAGATCGCGGATACAAGCGGCGGAAATGAGTTTCCTTCGTAGGGTGGCTGGACTCACCCTAAGAGATAGGGTGAGGAGCTCGGCCATCCGGGAGGAGCTCAGAGTAGAGCCGCTGCTCCTTCACATCGAGAGGAGCCAGTTGAGGTGGCTCGGGCATCTAGTCCGGATGCCTCCCGGGCGCCTCCCTGGTGAGGTGTTTCGGGCATGCCCAGTCGGAAGAAGGCCCCCGGGAAGACCTAGGACACGCTGGAGGGACTATGTCTCACAGCTGGCCTGGGAACGCCTTGGTGTCCTCCCGGTGGAGCTGGAAGAGGTCGCTGGGGACCAGGAAGTCTGGACTTCCCTACTGAAGCTGCTGCCCCTGTGACCCGGATAAGCGTAGGAAAATGGATGGATGGATGGATTTGGAAGTTTTGACAAAGTCAGTCAAAGTCAGTCAAATCTCAAATCTCGTTTTGGGCCTATTTTTGCTGAGGAAATCAGTTCATAAGTCAGTATCAGTATCAGTAATAACTCCATCCATCCATTTTTTATACCGCTTATCCTCATTAGGGTCACGGGTATGCTGGAGCCTATCCTGGCTGACTTCGGGCGGGAGGCAGGGTACCCACTGGACTGGTCGCCAGTCATTCGCAGGCCAGACATGCAATCATTTACACTCACACTCTAATGTGACAATTTGGAGTCACCAATTAACCTAACATGCATGTTTTTGGAATGTGGGAGGAAACCGGAGTACCGGGAGAAAACCCACACATGCACGGGGAGAACATGTCACTAATAATGGCATGGACATAGCTTGGAGTTGGAAATATGCATACAAATGAAAATAACTGACTAATGATTGTAAATAATAAAAAAAATACTTTATCACAATGTAATAAAAACAAAACATACGTACCAGTGTAGTGTCCTCCATGCATTCCTCCATGATGATTGCACACGGCGTAGAGGTCATACAGATAGTCGTGAGGGAGGGTCATGTCAGCAGACGGGTGGTGTCTCCCTGAGGCTTTAGGCCAGGATGTGATCCAGGACCCACTGTTCAGGTTGCGCATACTCTGGCTCCTCTTCACCACATGGGGGGCCATGTCCAAACCAGTCAGGGGGAAATTAACCAGTGTTGATAGCTTGTTCCTGCGCTCACCCACCTGTTTTTCAAAAAACATATACTTATCTATATATACAATATATAATGCAGCTCTAATAACCCCAGCTGACTTTTGGGCGAGAGGCGAGGTACACCTCGCCCAAGGCACATACAGTGTATACAAACAACAATCCACACTCACGTTCACACCTATGAACAATGCAAATGTTACAAATGTTATTGAAGCACATGGTCTTGTGATGCTTTTGAAGATCTGCAATCCTACAGAAAAAGTGGTTGGCTTACCTGTCTGAAGCGCTTCAGGTGAAGGATGAGTATGTCGGGCAGCGTCCACAGGCTCATCTTTACCATGCCTTGCTGGAGCTGCTTGCAATGGGGACACTTCCAGGCATCATCTGGAGCGAGCTGGAAGTATTTGGTCAGTGTTTTTCTGATTGTGCCATAACACAGCATAACAACAGCACGAGAACTGTAACGTTGTTTACTAATCGAGGTCTAGACATTTACAGCATACATGCAAATCAACAGATAGAGACAACAACTTCTTTCCAAGTAAGTCTGAGCGTTTCTTCTTGCCACTCACTCACATCAGTGACTTGGACAGATGGAGCCACAGCACACAGAGATCAATTGAGGAAAACGTGTCTCAAAAGTTGGGCAAACTACAGACAAATTATGAAATTATTCATTCATTCATTTTTTATACCGCTTATCCTCATTAGGGTCGCGAGTAGTTATGAAATTATGAAATGTATAATTTTTTATTGCAGCCATTCAGTTTTTTCACTGTTACTGAAAACATGATTTACTTTGTCTTTTTTTGTCTTAAAAAATACAGTGTTTTTCAAAAACCGGTGGAAAAAGCTTGCCAATTAAAATTTGGGTCAATCCAGTAATACAAAAGCCGCTTGACATCCTGAAAATGAATGCAATGTACATGATATGGTTGGACTGTAATTCCTAAATCAGCAAATATTCTCAGAGACCAAATACTGTTCATATACTAGTGGACATAACCATGCAAAATCTGCATGTGATGTTCAATTTCAGAATCTTACTTTTTACCTTGGTGGATTACAAATATTTTTCTCCCAGAAAGGGAAAAATCCTTTGAATAAAACTAATGTAATAAACAACTGGATTTATTTGGTCTCAGAGACCCAACAGTCGTGTATGAACTTCAAACATGGTAAGGTAAAAGTAAATTACTCTACGAGCTGTGGTTTATTTTACTACGAAAGTAAAACTTTTTTTTTTTTTTATTATATCAGGCTCATCATATTATCATATTTTATACTAACTGTTCGAATGTGGGTCACAAACATTCATTCAAGCTGTGGTCTGTCCAGGTAACATTTTAACTTTTTATACTGTATATTTAACCTTTTCTTTTTTAATAGTACAGTGTCGAGTTTGCATATTCCCCCCGTGCGTTTCCGGTTTCCTCCCACATTCCAAAAACATGCATGTTAGGTTAATTGGTGACTCTAAATTGTCCATAGGCGTGAATGTGATTGTGACTGGTTGTCTGCCCTGTGATTGACTGGCGACTAGTCCAGGGTGTACTCGCCTCCCGCCCAAAGTCAGCTGGGATAGGCTCCAGCATACCCCGCGACCCTAATGAGGATAAGCGGTATAGAAAGTGAATGGATGGAGAGTATAGTGTTAGTACTTTTTTTAATACATACAAATAAAAATGCAAAGTGGATTTTTATTTGGTTGCTTTCTGCCACACTGACAACTAAGGTCATATCGTGGCGAGAGTGTCAACGTAGTATCATGACCAACTGGGGGTTCAGTATCGTCGCTCAAGGGATACTTCCACATGATCACACAAGTGAGCGGAGGATAGAACCCACAACCTTCGGATTGGGAGCCAACCAGTCTTGTGTCATGCCTGACTCATGCCCCTAAGTCGATTAACTTGATATTTAGGTCCACATGAAATAAAGTATATAATTGATATACTTTATGCTTGCCATGGCTTGCCATTCCACCCTCTCAATCCTGACCTTTTGGCAAATAGCGGCATTTTGCCTGCATGAATCATGAAGCTAAACTTTCAGTAATCTGTTCGTTTTCTGTAACTATGGTTACTATAAAGGACACACCAACCATGAAAATAGGATCTGAAGTATCATTTTTTATTTCCAAATCAACTTTAGCGCAAGAAAAGCTGGTATCGATCTGCACATTACTGCAATTTCAAGGACTTTATGCAACGGGAGTCAATATTCTCTCAACCAAATGATTCTGTGAGGAAGACGAAGAAGAAAGATGGCAAGAATTCTGGTATGAAACTTTGTAGACAACTTGTTGCCACGTCTGTTCCAAGGTGCATGTGGGTGGAGTGGTGAGACATTTCAGACAGCTGCTTGACCAACTAAAAATAATTTTCGAATGATCAGAACTTTTGCCTACATCGGGGAGTGCAGGTCTTGCACGATAAACTACGCCTTTCTATGACTGCCTACCTTTATATTCTTGGTAAGCACAGCAACACACGCCTTTTGAATGAATGCTGCCTGCCAATTCATACGGCAGTCCCATCGCATACATATCCAATTTATATCCCCATACCAATGACATCTGAGTCGCATTTGAAAAGATCATAATTGTGCTGTTCACACAGACATGAAAAAAATCAGATACAGGTCGCATATGAGCAAAGAAAGCGGAATTGACCTGCAGTGTGAACAAAGCCAAAGTCGCGGCCCGCCAGGTCAGATTTTGCAAACTGCGACTGGACATGAAAGATTAGTGTAAATGTTATAAAAATATGTTTGATATGCTTCTACTTCGTAGAGTTGACCTACTCGAGAGACACGAGATGTTTTTTAGTAAATGGGTTTAAAATAGCTTATACCTAAACTAAAATCCAGTTTATACCAATTTTGTACTAAAACAATCTCATTATTTTTGCAGCATTGCTGCTTGTATTCTGGTTAAAATATGCTGCCAAAATTCCACCTTCTTTTTCTACAGCGCTTGTCCGCATTAGGGTCATGGGTAAGCTGGAGGCTTATTTATTTTTTTGGTTCACCATATCACCGTATTGAGATATTATTATCGTGAGCCATGTATCATATATTGTACTTCACTGTAATGCTGAGATTCTCAGCACTACCCCCAATACTTAATGCAGCCCAGCCCTACCCTGACCCTACCTCCAGGTAAATTGAGTTTGAGACCCAGTTGTCTTATTTCTGTTTTACGTTTAGGATTTATTAATGCTCAGCCATCAACACAATGTAATGTGTAATTTAGTCTTAGCAATGTCATAATAAAGTAATTACTATAACTCTCTTTTTCCAGTAAATAGTTACATGTGGGATGGATAAATTCATCTACAAAAGTATCATCATGTATTCCATAAGACCCGAAAAATATATACTTTGTTCCCATGCACAATGCCAATTTAAGAAATGTAACCGTTGATTTTCTATAAAAAAAAGTAAAACCAATTAGTTCATTACTATGGTGAAATGTTTTTTTTTTCTTGTGTATTTATATTTGCGCTTCAGCCAAGCAAAAATGTTTTTTCCGATTACTCGATTAATTCAAACATTTTTCAGTAGATTATTCAATTACAAAATTATTTGATAGCTACAGCCTTAGTGCTCCCCATTGATCACAATAAAAGTCATGGTATTATTTGTCACACTACATGTTTACACTTGCACATTCATTTCCAGTCTGTACCACCAAAACTAGCTATCTTGAATGAACACGTTTCCAGAAAAAAATACAGGGTAACCTTAAACGTTTTCAGTCTATTCAATCTCCTATTCCTAGGGTCAGTAGCATTTGAATTCTGACAGCAGGGGAGAAAAAAAATCTTCTTGTTAGCTTTCAAGAAGGACAAAAGTCATGCCTCAAACTGTACTCCCTAGATTCCCAAAACGGGGTACACAGATTGCCGTATGGGGTACGTGAATAAAAATTAAAAAACAATTGCCAAACACTGAGATTTATGTAATCTGTTTAAAAAAACAGTGAACAGTCACAGCAGGGCTGGTAGTACAATCCACAAGAATGTTGACACCATGAGGTTGCTCATTGTTGTGTGTATGTTAGATGAACAAATAACTTTGATGATGACGTTGTGTATTTAAAGTGTTTAATCTAAAAGATTTATATTGTGTGCTGACGGATAGCTGGTCTTCTGTCATGATACTGTGACTAATTAGGTTTATACAGCTCAGAATACATTGGTTTGGTGACTGGATGCACTTTGCCCTTGAACACACCATGTGTGATGCAGATTGAGACGTGTATGACTTTCTCCGACGCTGTGCAGACAGACATGTATTTCCATTCTTTCTTTCATCTCGCCCTTGTTCACAAATGTCAATGCTGTGTGTAAATGCAAAGAGGTGATGTTTAATAATGTTAGTGCTGTGCTGCTGTGGCTGTTTGCTTGGTGCATAACAGACAATATTTTTTAAATCTAATATAATCTAATAATATATCATTATTCATCATTATGTAATTTATTAATATCAAAATGTTTCACTGTGTACTTTGATTTTTGCGGAGGAGCAAGAGGTATATGACTTCCAATTAGATGTCTCAAGGAATACGTGACATCAGTAAAATGAGGCCTGGAAGACTTGCTCTGATAAATGTAACCATGAATTCCGCTGTCTACCAAAAAATCCCGATTCAGCTGTTAAGTGACAAAAGACTTTGAGGTGGACTAGTCAAAGTCCTGAATTCTATTGAGATGCTGTGGCCACTGTTGCCAACTGATTGCAGTTATTGCTGCCAACAGTGGCCCAACCAGTTATTAGGTTTTGGGGGCAATCACCTTTTTACACAGGGCCATGTAGGATTGTATTCTTGTTCTCCCTAAATGAAAAATAGTTTCTTTTAAAAACGGCATTTTATGTTAAATTGTGCTATCATTGACACATATTTGAATTTGTTTGTAAATTAGTATGTGTGATTAACTTGCAAAAAAAGAAATCAGGAAGGGGACAAACACTTTTTAAAATACCTGTAATTATTTTTAAAAATAAATAAAAAGGAGAAGGCCAAAGCAATTTTTTCTTCCATGGGGCCTAGGATATTTGGCAGCGCCTCTGAGTACAGTCATTGCCAAAAGTTTTGGGAATGACTTAACTTCAGTCTCAGTGTTTCAATAAGTCTGCTGCATCTGTGTTTTTAAGAATATATTTTGCGTATCTGTTATATATACAGTCTATGAAAGACAATTAATACTGTACATAAAAGTAGCTTTTACAAAAAGACTGATGAAATGAGCAGAAATCCAAAAGGTTAATCAGATTGCAACAAAACCTAGAGGTGTAGGAAACACTTCAAAACCACTACAGCCGGGAGCAGCCCTGCAATTAAGTATGCCTTTTATCACGTTGTTCATATGAACATTGTGTTTGATATTGGCTCTGACCTGCTCTTCTTTGGTATACAGCTGAAAACATTGATCCAGAGTGCAACTGTGTTGTTGCAGGTGCTGCTGCTGCTGTTTCCTCACGCTCTCTGCATCTTGCACTACTTCCTCCTGGATGCTGCCAAACAAACTGAAGCATACACACACACAAACAAACATGTACACACACACACACACACACACACACAAACTGTTGCAAACTTGCAAAAATGTGCTCCGGCAGATTGAAGAGGTAAAATAACTGTGGAAAACTGGCTGACAGCCGCAAAACTGTTGGTGCATTGCGCCCGGCATTGCATTCACGGTGCTTACCAATCTTTAAGCTTTTGCTCCCACTCAATGACAATCTTCACATGTGGAGGTCCCCCTGGGCCACACAGTTTCAGTGCTCTAAAAAATAAATATCACCACATTATGAGTTACCTCATTTGACAAATACGGTATGTTTTGAATGTCACAAACAAAATTGAAGGTCAAGCCATCATCATGCATGACTTGTGTGAGCTGTGAAGGTACCTCAATGACTCAAAATAATCCAAGCCAGTAAAGCTAAAGCAGTTTCCTCTCCAAATGAATGCATTTTCAATTATATATGTGTAGCATGTGAATTAAATTGTTTTTAAGATTGTCCTTTACGGAGGAGTCATTTGTGTGGAGATCACAATCTGTAAATTTGCATTCTACTGATTGCCTTTCTGGTTCTAATATGAGTCCAGAGTCCTTATTTTGCTTTAGTTTCCCTCCTTATGCTTTAGTTCGTGTTTATCTGGTCTTATTTTGGTAGTCACTTCCCTTTTGTTTCCATTCTCTGTCATCCACCTTTACTTTTCTGCTCCTACACACCTACACCTCCTTTTATGTAATTATTTAGTTGAGCCAGTGGCTTCTGTCTGGGTTTCAGCATTGTCATTTGTTTGCTGTTGCTGAAGGACTGATTTCGTTTCTTCCTCCTGCTGCATAGCAGCAATCTTCATTAAAATTACAAAGTTTTTCCTGCATCCTGCTTCCGGTCTCCCGCATCCTGTAGTCATCGTATGAAGTCATTTACTAAAAAGACACATCTCTACTTATTATCGATAAAACTTGTTTTAAATCTGTGATTAAATTTGAGTTAACTATAGACAAAATACGATTAATGGTGATTAAACGATTACTTGTTAATTAAATGATGTCCAATAGAGATTCAAACCCAGATTTTCCAGATCTCCTGACTATGTGGTCAACATGCTAACCACTGGGCTGCTGTGCTGCCCATTGTTAATACTGATTGTCATCAACCAAGGAATGAACATTACTGTTAGTACTGTTAGTTGTGCCTCTATATGCTGCTACTGCCAGTCAGTGAGGTGCAATGAGATTGGGAGCTTGTTGAACTTGCTAACCAGTAACTTGCTTGTTGAACTCTCTGGCCGATTAAATGTCTGTTTTTGGTCTTGGATTTTCGGAAGTACATTTCAAAATAAATGCGACTCATTTAAGTTTGTCCACTGCAAATTAGCAATTGCAATACAGTATGCTGTGTTTGATACAACTATTACACTCTGGATTCAGTCTAATACCTCAGCGCACAGTTAATTTAATTGCTTCTTGCACTCTCCATGACGCGCGGCCATATAGTGCCCCCCCACAATCAGTTGCACATCACTTGCATATGACTAATGGCAAAATACTGGGAGACAAACAGTAAATGCGCTGTTCTCAATCACACAAGCTTAATGTTCACTTAAATTTGAACTTAACTTTCACTTTCTAGAGGGGCACGGCAACTGCTATACAAACTGTATATAATTTCACTCTGGCCACTTCCTCGAGCTTCCTCTTTGCGAGTGCAGCTCTATGACCAAGGACACTGCTCTTAATTTTTTTAACACAATTTGAAAATGTTTTCAATTGCGTGATCACTGGCTTCTTTTCTATAAGAAGCAAACCAAAGAAACACATGTTTGTATGGCATCTCTAGGTGGCATTTGCATGTTCTGCCTAGGCGTGTGTGGGCTTCCTCTCACATTCCGAAAACATGCATGTTAGGTTAATTGGCGACTCTAAATTGTCCATAGGTATAAATGTGAGTATCAATGGTTGTCTATATGTTCCGTGAGATAGGCTCGCAACCAGTCCAGGGTGTACCCCGCCTCTCACCAAAAGTCAGCTGGGGTAGGAATAGAAGATGGGTAGATGGATGGACGCGTTAGTATGCACGCACATTTTTGCTAATTTTTATTTAATAGGAAATTACCTGCTGTCAGGCTGCAGCTCTTGCATAGAGACATGGCTAATGCTGATTTACAGTGGTTTGTCAAATCATGTCTGCATGTGACTGTGCTCAAGTAGACAATTACTCAGCTTCTGGAGACTCTTCAGCTTTAGAGAGGTTCTTGTCTGATGAAGAGGATGTGTGATGCCTTTAGTGCTATGGTGGAAAAGTTCCCTTCTAATTATTGATTTGGCAAAACATGCATGCTGTGCTATGACTTTTCTGAGCAACGGGCTGCATGATGTTGGTGAGTGTGGGGGGAAAGTCAAAACAAGTCAAGAAAATGCCTGCCACTATAAATCTTTGCTCACCCATAATGTACTGATCATTCATCACATCATTATAAAACTACAGTCATCCCTTGCTACTTAGAGTTTAGAATTTTTTCTAAAATACTGTATATTTATACATCATGCTGTTTTGTGGTGAATTCAACCTATTATTAATACAAAAATATGCATATCTAAGTGATTTTTATGTATTGTTTAGCTAAATTAAGCATTTTTAAGCATAAAAATGGCTGAAGTAAAATACCAAAAACACTATAAACCCTATATTAACAGGCACAATAATCCCTAATCGACCAGGCACTTGAAAGCTGCTAACTATCCCTCCTAGGCTTCAAATTACACTTTTTTCCCCACTCATAAAATATAAGAACTTCACCACCGGCTCATATAAATTACCAGTAGTGGTTTCAGAGAAAACTTAAACTAAAGATGGTCAAATGATTACATATTTTAAATCAGATTTATCACAGTTTTCTAATTAATTAATCACTATTTGAAACTGAAATACACCCTTTTTTTAAACTTTGTTTAACAGAAAGCTAAATGGCATGACAAAATGACAATATATATAACATCTATGTATGAACAGCTACAAAAAAACAGATGATTTAAATCAAGCTAAAAGATAGCATGTATGCCTAAAAATGATTTGCATAACAGCATTTTTACTTATTGACTTTTCATCTGCCTTTAACTGCATACAGCCACAATTCTTCTTCTTCTTTTCCTTTCGGCTTATCCCTTCAGGGGTCGCTACAGCGAATCAATTGCCTCCATCTACGTCTGTCTTCTGTATCCTCTTCTCTTGCGCCAACTTCCTTCATGTCCTCTTTCACTACATCCATAAACCTCCTCTTTGGTCTTCCTCTAGGCCTCCTGCCAGGCAATTCAAAACTCAGCATCCTTCTACCAATATAATCACTATCTCTCCTCTGGACATGTCCGAACCATCTCAGTCTGGCCTCTCTGACTTCGGTGAAGACTTCGGTGACTTCTCTGAAGTCGGTGAACGTTGGCCTCCGCCAAGGCTGCCCTTTGTTACCGATTCTTTTCATAATCTTCATGGACAGAATTTCTAGGCGCAGTCAAGGTGTTGAGGGAGTCCAGCTTGGTGACCTTAGGATCTCGTCTCTGCTATTTGCAGCGTTTGGATTAAGAGGTCTTGCCTCAGGTAGAGGAGTTCAAGTATCTCGGGTTCTTGTTCACGAGTGAGAGAAGGTTGGAGCGTGACATCGACAGACGGATCGGTGCAGCATCCGCAGTAATGCGGTCGCTGAACCGGACCGTCGTGGTGAAGAGAGAGCTGAGCCGGAAGGCAAAGCTCTCTGTTTACAGATCGATCTACGTTTCCACCCTCACCTATGGTCATGAGTTATGGGTCATGACCGAAAGAACGAGATCGCGGATACAAGCGGCGGAAATGAGTTTCCTCCGTAGGGTGGCTGGACTCAACCTAAGAGATAGGGTGAGGAGCTCGGCCATCCGGGAGGAGCTCAGAGTAGAGCCGCTGCTCCTTCGCATCGAGAGGAGCCAGTTGAGGTGGCTCGGGCATCTAGTCCGGATGCCTCCCGGGCGCCTCCCTGGTGAGGTGTTTCGGACATGCCCAGTCTGGAGAAGGCCCCCGGGAAGACCTAGGACACGCTGGAGGGACTATGTCTCACAGGTGGCCTGGGAACGCCTTGGTGTCTTTCCGATGGAAAGACACCTGAGGCAAGACCTCACTCCCAACATTTTACTGTTTCAGTCTTAATTCACGTGCTTAAAACAACATGAAAATGTGTAATCTATCATGATCGTTCTGACAGCTCTTCCTCCTTTCTCATGCAATTGACTATTCCATGTTACTGTGTATGTACAGACTGAATCCGGAAGTCTGGAGTGAAACAAAGCTGTTGCCGCAGAGTTACTCCAGTGGGGCGGACAAGAGGAGAAGGTGGAAAGAAAAACAGTTATGAAAACCATTGATTGTATCAACCTTTTTCACAGTCACAAGCATAGACACGAGGTCAGTGTCAGCTGAGGAGAATGAAGTGGATGAAGCTGAAGATGACGCGTTTCCTCACAAAGATATGAGTATTAAAGATGGTAAACTATGTTTAATGTTGCTTAATGTTTTTCAAATACAGTAAAAACGTTGAGATGATTCACTCGTTAGACAACAATAATTACTCAGGAGGATTTTAAGGGCTTAATGTAGTTCAGGGAATAGAAGAACCTTCTTCTCACATTCACTTTAGTTAGAAGATGATAAACATTACTAAATAAAATGTATAAATAAAATGTATTATTATTATTATTATAAACATGGCTATGTCACTACCAACTTAAACTGTCAGATTAAGTAACAGATTTCAAAAGCAAGAAAGCAGGAAAAAAGTGGCCTAAACTACATACCTACATTTTCTATACATTTACCGTAAATGAAACACAAACGACTAAATACACCCCTGTTCCAAATGCCTGATAGTTGTATTTTTTCCATTTTGCAATTTTTTTGCGAGAAAAAAAAACAGTTAAAATGTGCTTCAATATGCATATTTTTTTAAATTAATAATAGGCCATATTCAACCACAAAACAGCCTTATTCATTAAAGAATATAATACTGTGGGAGTGAAGCCACAAAATTTAGTGGCAAGAGACAACTGTATTGAAACTTATATCTTTAAAAGTTAAGGATAATATATCATGTTTTTGTGATGATTGAGTACAGCTCAGTGTGTGCGTCATAATATGTGTTGTTTTACAGTATAGGTGTGTGAAGCGACTCCTACCTGTCAATGGCAGTGTGATGTAGAGGCCTGCAATCTTGAGGTAACAGGTAGCTATAGGCAGCCGATCCTCCCACCACTCGGATCTTAAAGAGCACCCTTGTGTTCTGTAGATCAGTGGAAGCGCGTTAGTCCTGTAGAGGCTGTGTGTATGCACACATGCAACACACACAAAAGATTTACATTCATATTAATGCCACAATGGACAGGTGCAATAATCCTTGAATTATTTATCAACTCTCTGTGAAATACGTATGTGTGTAATTAAAATCAGCCAAGCAGCTTATGTTTTTGTTTGTTTGCTTGTGTTCAAAATAACATTTGGATGATATTTTCAGATTCTTTAACATCGCGAGATAGGACCATTTTCAGAATTTGTGCATATAACTCCACTAATAATGGTCAAAGCATTGTGTACAAAATATTTTTTTAAAAACAGACAAAAGACTGATCCAGATAATGGATTCATTCCAGATATTTCGATGCGGAATATGAAAAAAAGGGGAGCTTTGGAATTTTCATCACAGGAAGTGAACAAATGGAGCTATAAACATGCAACAAACACTATTAAATACAGCCAAGACGCTGTGGAATCTGGAGTGTGCCGATGGATTTGCTGTACCCGGAGCTCGATCCCGGAGAAAACTACCATTACGGAGATTTTTTTGAACAATAAAGGTAAGGGTGATAAAGGTGCATCTTGGCAAAATTGTATTCTACAGTGTTTCTTGCCATGTTTATCAAATGGCAGAATATCTAGCAGTTGCGATCAATAAAAAAAGCACGGGCATTGAGTCAGCACTGGGTAGGATATTTTGTTTGGCACATGATTTCCTGAAACGCTACAGTACAGGGAAAACCGACTGCAGCAGGGCTCTTCCATTAAAATTGAGTAAGGTCTGTTTATGTCATTTTTTATGTCACAGCAGAGGTCCAAAAAAAAAGAGGTCCACAGCAGAGGTTCTTAATTCCATACAGACTTGCTTATATCAAAGGAATGAAACCCTGGACATCACCCTATTGTTTCAATACAATACAATTATCTTGGCATTTAAATGAATCCTTAGTGAACACACATTTGCAAGTTGCTGTGCTGTAAATGAATGTGTTTTGACTATGACTTTTCATTCAAGTGACATTATTTTCCGCACTGCCACATCAGACTTTTTTCCCATGGTTCTTTCATTTCTCGGCCGGTAAACAAACAATTTCATTCGCTAATGTTAAGTGACGTCACTGTTTACCGTCATTATGTTACGTAACAGTAATAACTACAATAGTAAAAGTAAATTAACTACGCCCGCAAACTGCCGCTGCGCAAGTTCCGAAAGCATGATTATATTTTATTATATCTCCTGTTCACTTTAATTGGTCGCGGGTCCTCAAAGGGTCATCACTGGGTCCGTGTCCAGACCGAGGTCAGGCATTTGGTGATGGCTGAAATACAGTAATTCCTCATTTATCACAGTTAATTGGTTCCAAACTCGACCGTGAAAATAATTTCTGCTAGGTAGGATTTCTTTTTTATAAATTGAATACTTTCATAGCTACAGCACAGAAAACCTGTATACGATCTTTGAATTTTTTTTTTTTTTAACCATTATTAGCCGTCTAGACAAAAAATAACAAACCATATGGCCAACTTCATATGTGTATTATCCAATATAGTAGACATAATCATTAAAAATATGCCATTTAGGACACTTTAACTTGTATGGGAGCAGAATCGATGGCGGACAGGAAGTGACGATGGGGGTTCAGAGTTGAGTTTTAGCTTGTTCTGGGTTATGGCTGACAGTAAGCTGTGTTATTAATAATTCATTCATTTTCTATACCGCTTATCCTCATTAGGGTCGCGGGTATGCTGGAGCCTGTCCCAGCTGACTTTGGGCGGGAGGTGGGGTCGCCAGTCAATCACAGTGCAGACATACAAACATTCACACTCACATTCATAGTCTAATGGACAATTTGGAGTCGCAATTAACCTAACAAGCATGTTTCTTGGAATGAGGGAGGAAACCGGAGTACCCGAAGAAAACCCCCGCTCGTACGGGGAGAACATGCAAACTCCACACAGAGATGTCCAATGGAGATTCGAACCCTGAACCTCCTGACTGTGAGGCTAACATGATGCCCACTCAGTCTGGTGCTTTGGTGTGACCAATGTACTGTAGAACAATATAGTATATTTATAAGTTGGTGGTGTTAATAATGTATTTGTATTTTAGTTAAAGTAGCCATTTTTATTCTTGAAAATGCTTAATTAGGGAAAAAAAACATAAAATTTTCTTAAATATGCATATTTTCTACCTAATAACAGGGCGTAGTCAACCACGAAACTGCAATCATTTATTAATGTTTTGAAAAATACGCAGTAGAATGAGGGAGTGACGTTCGCATCACAATGTAGCAATGGACGTTAAGTGCAGTACTGTACAAAAGGAAACAAAACTGAGGCAAAATCTGAGCAAAAGCCTTTGATGAAAACCTAATGATACTCTTTTGACAGTACTTCAACAGCATATGCCCTCCACTCTGCAACTGGCAGTGAATTCATTGCATTCTGTGTGTGGTGAGTATTCTAAAAAGCTCCAACTGCTTGAAGTTAGACTCTGGGTGGCGCCACAACACCTCTAACAGAGGAATAAAGGAAGCAAAAGCATGAAACACTACAAAGGTTTCACAACTTTTGATAGTGGAAACATAAGACAAAAGGCAAACAATTGGTGGAAGACCTTTACGGTTGTTTTCATTAGGAAAGTGTCAATAAAGCTGATTCTATCGATCCTCTTCTTTTCTTGAGCTTATTAGTCTTGGGGAAAGGAGTTGCCATGGCAACTTGAGGCAGGCATGCAGACAGAATGAGTGTGTCTAAGGGGTGTGTCTAAGGTTCATTTAAGCATACTATCTACTTTCAGACAAATGACCAGTATTCTCTGTATTTCAGTAGAAATACTTCACCGTGTACACTACCGAACTACAAAAACATTCCTTATTGCTACCTTCATTTGTAAGTGAATGCTTTTAAAAGGTGGTGACACACAGAATCACCATTATTCTTTAAGGACTGAGGTGATGATGTGCTTGCAAGGTGCAATTTTCATCATGAATGTAGTACGTACAGTAAAAGGAGTCACAAGTGAAAAAACAATTCACTCTTCATGAGGAATCATACAGCTGCACTCATCATTCAACCCTCACTGTAAATGTATTTTTTTTTTTATTCCTTTGCAATGTGTATAACCACTGTTTGCAATAAATCAACAAAACAAGACTCATTTAAACAGCTCAACACACCTAATATAAATCACTATTTTTTGTTTTTAACTCGTCATAAAAACATTAGTTACAGTTGCTATAGTTTCCCCAAAAAGTATAAATACAGTATGTACAGGGAAAGTATTGTTATAGTTTCGCCGGATCCACGTCTTCGCTCTACACATGTCACTCACACAAACAAGAAAAAGTTTGGGAACCCTTGTTTACAGGGTCCATTAAAATTCCACTAATTTAAAATCAAATACAAGGCCAGTCAGAGTTGAGAGTCCAAACTGAAAATCCAACACGTCTTTTCTGGAACCCTGAAGCGAGAACAGCAAGTCTTGCAGCTGATGGCATTACCTGAGCCTGAGCTCTGTTGAGCATCAGATAATAGAGCTTGTTGAGGATACCCTGCTGCAGCTTCTCCCAAGAGATGCCCCTGTCTTCAAGCATGATGAATGGAGGTCCAAACCTGAAAAGGTAAAAGAAGATCAGATACAAATTCACCAAGAGAAACGTGAAGGAGATCTGATACAAATTCACCAAGAGAAACATGGGACTAACCACAAGTGAACGGCCTGAGTTGTGCATTTTGGTGTCTGATATTTGGAACATTGTCAAAAGAAAATGAACACTTGGTGTGACTTGTGGAATTGACACCTGTGTGGGATGAATGCACCCATGGGGGGAAAAAGTTCAGACAACCCTGCTTAAAAATAAATAAATAAATACATAAATAAAAGAGGAATGGGCCAAACAGAATTGCATAGTAAAATGTATAAATCCATTGACAGGTGAATCAAATTCAAGGTCACGGTGTGTCACAGTGTTTGACAATACTTTAAAAAGCCAGCCTGTTTATTCACTTGACCTCAGCTTACCTGACAGCTTGCGGGCCGGATCCGGATGTGTTGCAGATGAGGAGCAGAACCTTGGAGGAAGAGCCGCCCTGGCTCAGGTATTCAGTGGAAAGTGTGCCAGATGATGGTAACCTTTGACCTCCAGGCTCAGCCGTGGAGCTATAGGGAGAATTGGGGAGACTGTGGTGATACCCTGCGTAGAAAAGAGCAGACAGGAAGAAACTCTTAAAAGCCACAATATTAAACATTGGGCAAAATAAACTACAAATGGCAATACATTATACAGTGAGAGCAAAAACTATTTGAACCCCAGCTAATTTTGTAAGTTTGCCCACTAACAAAGAAATGATCAGTCTATAATTTCAATGGTAGGTTTATTTGAACACTGAGAGACAACAATGACAAAAAAAAATCCAGAAAAATGTGTTTCAAAAAGAGATATAAATTAATTTGCATTTCCATGAAGGAAATAAGTATTTGATGCCCTATTTCTCAGCAAGCTCTTTAGCCCCCAGGTGGAACTTATACATGTAACGAGCTAACATTGGCAGCCCT
>QODF01000134.1:0-13981 GCA_024372805.1 Oostethus manadensis
TACTGCTGTAGTTTTTCATTTGGTTGGATCAACATCTCTGTTGATAGCATGGTGCGGTACCTGGATGCTACAGAGGTTGCACGAGTAGTCTAACTACGCCAGGATGGCACATCAATACTTACCTTTGCAAGAAGGTTTGCTGTGTCTCCCAGCACAGTCTCAAGAGCATGGAGGAGATTCCAGGAGACAGGTAGTTACTCCAGGAGAGCTGGACAGGGCCGTAGAAGGTCCTTAAACCCTCAGCAGGGTTGGTATCCGCTCCTTTGTGGAAGGTGGAACATGATGACTACTGCCAGAGCCCTACAAAATGACCTTCAGCAGGCCACTGGTGTGAATACTTCCGATCAAACAATCAGAAACAGGCTCCATGAGGGTGGCCTGAGGGCCAGACGTCCTGTAATGGGCTTGTGCTCACTGCCTAGCACCGGAGAGCTTGTTTGGCATTTGCCATAGACTACGCCACTGGCGCCCTGTGCTCTTCACGGATGAGAGCAAGTTCAACCTGAGCACATGCGACAGACGTGAAAGGGTCTTGAGATGCCGTGGAGAACATTATGCTGCCTAAAAAATTATTCAACATGACCGGTTGGGTGGTGGGTCAGTGATGGTCTGGGGAGGCATATCCATGGAAGGACGCACAGACATCTACAGGTTAGATGATGGCACCCTGACTGCTATTAGGTATCAGGATGAAATCCTTGGACCCAGTGTCAGAACCTACGCTGGTGCAGTGGAACCTGGGTTCCTCCTGGTCCATGACAATGCCCGACCTCATGTGGCTAGAGTATGCAGGCAGTTCCTGGAGGATGAAGGAATTGATACCATGTTCACCTGACCTAAACCCAATAGAACACCTCTGGGACATTATGTTTAGGTCCATCCGGCGCTGCCAGGTTGTTCCTCAGACTATCCACAGGGGGGCCACGCAAACTACTGAAAGTAATTTCGAGTTGCTACAATGACATTTTGGCAAAATGGACCAGTCTGCTGCATCATTTTTTCACTTACATTTTTGGTTTTTGATTTCCTCCCTCTATAGGGTCATCGTTTTCATTTCTATCAAATTATGTGGCATCGTATTGTTACTAATACATCACGTACATATGTATATGTATATATTGCTATAGCAAATACTGTATAGGCTACTGACTTGATGTTAGAGCTAACGTCAATTGTTCTTTGTTCAATTATTCTTAATGAAAGGAAAAATATGTGCCATAACTCAATGTACGGATTTCCATTACAGTAATGTCACAGATATCGTATTTACAGTTAACACTTTTAAGACTTGCAGTGTAACTGTTAGTTATCAGACAACTACAGGGTCACCCACTGATGACATCACAGACAGGCAATGTCGCTGACTTCCGTTTCCTGTTGCCATGTCTAAGAATGACCTTTTTTTAAAAAATAAAAATACATTAAAACAGCTGGACTCATGATGTCTCAAGCGCCCTGAACCACGCTTTCACAATTTCAGCCCGAGGAATCTTGGCATTGGCATCTTGCAATATGCCCGTGCCATCAGGGAAGAAAAAAGCAATTGATGGAATGTCCTGCTCATTCCGTATATCCAAGTAGTCAGCTGACCTCATTCTTTGAGCACATAGTGTTCCTCAACCTCGTAGCTATGTGCTTAGTTAAATTCAGGTGGCGACTTTTTTTGGGGGCCAGGCTGCGTCTCTAGGTAAAGTTGTTTCTCGCTATGTCTCGGTTCAAACGTTGCCCCCTCACTCTATCACTGTAAGTAATTAATAAATGATCGCTGAAGAACTAAAATGAAAATACAATGCAGAAGAAGCTTTCTAATTGTGAATGTAATACTGTACTTTACATTGTTCACTACGTGTCGGTGTTCGGTGAGACAAGGGCCAGACGGGATCACCAGATTTACTGCAAGTTTAAATTATCTAAATAAATACAATCATAACAATAACATCGGCTAAACCCCATGACAAGCTTCTGAACGTCCGAGATCACTTCCTGTCCTCTCCCCATCTGTCTGTCTGCCACTAAGTTCTGGTAGCAAACAGGAGTGTTATGTACATCTTAAATGGCTTATTTACTTTTATTATGTCTACTATATTGGGTCATACGAATGTCAAGTCATTTGAAGCCACCATTACAATACACCGACGAGACAATAGCCACAGCAGCAAGTACACTATCCAGAAAAAACAACAACCAGGAACTGATAATCTATGTTATCTTATTTATGTCTAATTTTCTCTGATTATTTTGGGTAATATGTAAAGATGACTATATGGGTGTTATTTCATGTCTGGTGGGCTCTAATAGTGTTAAAAAGTGTATTTAGAAGATCGTAAACAGGTTTTCACTACAAACATATTAGTAATAATGAATCCTACTTCACGGAAATTCACTTATTACGGTTGTGTCTGGAAACAATTCACCACCATAAATGAGGAATGACTGTACTATTACATGTTATTTACAGTATAAATACTTCTGTATACTGTATATATAGTACTGTATATCATTTTATGTACTATGCAAAATGGAAACATCTCTTACATAAACTCCAACTATAGATCAAATAATTGAGTGTTACTGTAAAAGCTGCACAATAAACCAGCATGAATTTATTGGAGATGCAGTTAGTAGGCTGATTGCCAAACTACACTTGATTATAAAAGGGAGAGGGATAATAGGACATTGTCATACGGTGCAGTGGACGCCATAAACTAATTATTTTGGTAGAAAAGTCTCACATTGCAGTACCAATCTTTTAACTTTAATTTAATTCAAATTTTTTTTACAGAACTTTATTGAAACTTACAATATAGCACACAACAGTACAATTTAACAGGACGACAAGTTAACATATGATTAAAAAGTTGGGAAAAAACAAAACAAAACAGAAGCTCAAGATGATTTTCTCAGCATATACTCATTACAGCGCACGGTGGCTAAATGGGTAGCATGTTGGCCTCACAGTCAGGAGGTTCTGGGTTCGAATCTCCGTTGGGCATCTCTGTGTGGAGTTTGCATGTTCTCCCTGTGCGTGCGTGGGTTTTCTCCGGGTACTCCTGTTTCCTCCCACATTCCAAAAACATGCATGCTAGGTTAATCGGCGACTCTAAATTGTCCATGAGGGTGAATGTTTGTATGTCTTTTTTGTCGATATGTGCCCTGCGATTGACTGGCGACCAGTCCAGGGTGTACCCCGCCTCCCGCCCAAAGTCAGCTGGGATAGGCCCCAGCATACCCGCGACCCTAATGAGGATAAGCGGTATAGAAAATGAATGAATGAATATTCATTACATAGTTTTTTTGGTCCTCATGGCCTTGGGTTTAAAGAATAGTCCAGATCTTCCAAATATGAAATCAGTAATATGTACTTTAAACACCACAGAATGTGGTCGTTGATTTGTAAACTTTACAGAGCGACTATGATACCAAAATTAAAAGAAAGTTGACAACATAAACTTTACCTAACTCTACTTCGTAGATTTTACCAAGCCCAAAAAGTTATTGTCTCATAGTAATTTTCATTGATAGTTCCAATGAGGTCAATCCAAAAGACATGAGAATATGTACAGTCCCAGAACAATTGGGACATTGTTTCCGCCGTACTAGCACAAAAAAAGCACAGTGTCGATCCATTTTCTATACCGCTTATCCTACTAGGGTTGCGGGGGTAAGATGGAGCCTATCCCAGCTGACTTAGGGGTGAAAGGAGGGGTAGACCCTGGACTGGTCGCCAGTCAATGGCAGGGCACATATAGACACACCAACCTTTCACACTCACATTCATACCTATGGACGGTTTAGAGTCGCAAATTAACCGAACATGCATGTTTGTGAAGAGTGGGAGGAAACCGGAGTACCCAGAGAAAACCCACGCACGAACAGGAAGAACATGCAAACAGAGATGCCCAAAGGAGATTTGAAGATCAGCGCCAACATGTTAACCACTCGGCCACTGTGCAGAACATAGTGAGTCAAGGTTCATTTTATATTTGAGGGTGTTGTTCTTTAACAAGGTAGCATCTGTGGAATAATCTAAATGTGACCTCTTTAACTTTATTTCAAAGTAAATATTAGGGGTGTAATTAGGGATTCATTTACTACACCGATGTATCGATTACATTTTTGGCAAAAAAGTTACCGAATCGATTAAAAGTTACTGAATCGTTTCCGATCATATCATTCTAAAGGAACCAATATCGTCCTTGAATCAAATCAGCAAACACGAATCGTTATATCAATCATTGTTAAAACGAATCGTTACACCCCTGGTAAATATTTTCGAGGCAACAGCCAAACTATCACCCTTTGCACAATTTCCCATACACACTGATTTGAAGCTTTATCACTTAAGAGAGAGTGTTACAAATAAACAAACAACTAGGGTTTAAAAAATGGAATTTTGCAATTTTGACCTTTTGGAGCAGAAATTAATAACCTTCTAGCACCCTCAGGTATTGCATCACGAACTGTAGCATATTCATGAGGTGTCACAGGTAAACCATAGACCGAGCAAAGTTCTTCATCTTTACATAAACTACCATTTTCATTCAATAAGTGGTATTTAAAATGAATGAATGAACTGACTAGCTACAAATATATTATTGTTAACCCATTTTCCAAATTTTCCAGGGTGTACCCCGCCTCCCGGCCTAAAGTCAGCTGGGATAGGCTCCAGCAAACCCGTGAACCTAATGAGGATAAGCGGTATAGAAAATGAATGGATGAAACTTCGAGAGTCATAGTTGTATATACTGTATGTATAATTAGTCTAGAAAGGCCTTCAACTTCATGATGACAGGCACGTCACTTGTAAGCAGCCTTGGTGTGACGTCACAGCCAAGATGGCGGCAATTTCACAATCACAACTTCATTTCCCTCGTATTTTGTTGGCTGTAGTCAAACAATGTTTGGTGTCATGTTCTCTACCGCCGGTTGTGTAGGTCACGGGTAAGCTGGAGCCTATCCCAGCTGACTTCCGGTGACAAGCGGGGCTCACCACACCCTGGACACATACTGCATATCAACCAAGCATTCTGAGCCGTGGCCAGTTCAGGTTCTCCAATGAAGCTAATTTGCATGTTTTTGAAGTGTCGACTGTATCCTGCGTCCTACTTTTCAGTTTTATACTGTATTTAACAGCGTCCTCTAGTGGCAAACACAATCATTGTGACTAAAAGAGCCTCAGGTTAATGTACCTATGTGGAAGAGCACCTTCAAGTATGCAAAATGATTACATATATTTGAGTATTTCATTTGAACGGCTTTTAGTGAGTACTACAATGTAAAGATGATTGCAATGTCAGTGGGGTTCATCAATGCCTCGGCTGATGTGCTCCCCAGCGTTTATGCCATAGTGTAGCGTGTCCTTCTGGACTGCAGCCCAGACCATTTGAAGACTGGAGCAGCGAGCGGCCCAGTGGCCCTGAGGATCCACTGTCACCACCCCCCCCAGTCCGTGCACTCTGGACTTCATGTAGGTCAGGGCCAAGTCACTGGCTTCCTCTACTGACTGTCCTGCGGACAGAATGTTTATAGAACAAGATGTTAACTTGGCAGGTTGACTGATGAAATGTTAACAATGTGATTTAAGGCAATATGTAAACCGTACAAACATTTAAAAAAGTACACTGGCTTGAAAAACACAAACAAGAAATATGTGAACTTTTATTGCTTAGCAATAAAAAAATACAGTATTAGGATTTTCGAAGGAAAGGATAACCAAGTGTAAATTTACGGTTAAAAGTTTGGAGATAGTTTATTCTGTAATTGAAGAATAAAGACATAAAGCAATAAAACCACTTAGAACAAAGTATATGATCGATAAATACCTTGATTAAATAACAATAGAGAATACTTTTAGCATAAATACAGAAGAACAATGTACAAAATGATATATCGAACTGACATAAACATTGTAAATAAATACATAGTATGTGCTAGACCCCGCTGTAAAAAACAGGAATGGAGGATAAATTATATCGCACCGTAGTGCTCATTAAAAAAAGA
The DNA here is from genome assembly GCA_024372805.1 of Oostethus manadensis. Classification (NCBI taxonomy): domain Eukaryota; kingdom Metazoa; phylum Chordata; class Actinopteri; order Syngnathiformes; family Syngnathidae; genus Oostethus; species Oostethus manadensis. Next base: position 6,001 of record QODF01000134.1, read on the forward strand.
AAGGATAAATAATGTGTGATAGTTAAGTTAATAGATGATAGCTGCTTATGCTCAGTAGATGCTGGAGCCTATCCTAGCTGGCTTTGGGTGAGAGGCGTGGTGGACCTCGGGCTGGTCGCCAGCCAATTAATGGGCACATATAGAAAAACAACCACACACACTCACTGTGTGGCCAACATGCTAACCACTAGGCCACTGGGCAGAGATGTAGAAATAATAACAGGTTGTTTTCAGCATCCTGCTTTTTTTTTACAGACCCCGTAAACACCACGTGATTTACTGTTTCTTAAACCAGCTCAGATTAGGACATTGTTTGAGTTCCTTGCCCGAGCCGTTGTCGCCCACCTAGCATGGCCTGATTAGGTGATAGCCCACAGGTGAGCCACATTGGCTGGAAACAATGATAAGTCATGCTGTTTTGTGGCGGAATACAGCCTGTTATTAGTCAAAAAATATGCATATTCAAGCAAATGTTTGGTATTTGCCTAAATAAAGCATTTTCAAACATAAACCTACCATTTAATGAAGTCAAAAACAAATACAAGGCATTCAAAATAGGCATTCAAAGACGTTGCAAACATATGCGGTATTCTACACTGGTCACTAGGTGTCAGTAATGTTACTGTAATGTTGGGTGAGACACACAAGCACCAGACTTGATGGCCAGAACAAATGGCTTTTATTGCAGGTTACTGCTCTGGCCCACGACGTCACTTTGTTTAGACAGCAACACACACATTTTTTATTTATGTCTTAAATGGCTCATTTCTTCTTTTTATGTCTACTACATTGGGTAATAGGAAAGTAAAGGTGACTGTAGGGATGTTATTATTAAAGGGCTCTAATAATGTTAAAAAGCATATTTAGAAGGTTGTAAACTGGTGTTCTATCCTCTAAATACAAAAGTATTATAAATAAGGAATCCTACTTTGCAGAAATTCACTCATTACCGTTGGGTCCAGAACCAATTAACCTCGTCAAACAAGGTATTACTGTATGACACATTCTCCGAACCTGCAGATATACAGAATCTTCTATTCTATGTATATTATATATATATGTATACGTAGAAAATGTTGTAATCTTGTTCTATATCTGGGGTCCAGAACCAAAAATAGGTTTGTACATAATTACATCAAATTTTATGTAAATGCATATCAGTTTCTGTTATTTTATTGGAAACATAATATACTGTTAGAAAGCCCATCGTCTGTTAATGTTCATGTCGTTTTGTTTCATGAGGTTTTTTAGAGAGCTTATTCCAAGCGGTCCTTGAATGCACCATATTTGTGTTCGCCCAGACAATGAAAAAGTTACTCTGATGCAGCCACAAATAGATTTTTAGACTTTTCCCATTTTCCTTTCACTTCAATTTTGTTCACAAATACTGGTGCTGGTTTTATGACGTTATTATGTGTGTGTTAGTATTTAATTGATGTCTAATTCATGCTAGCACACCGGCTGCTACCCATCCTGCTTTTAATTTCATGTTGGGTGGAATACTTTTCTGAGACTTTTGTTCAGTGGAGTCAGACAAGATTTAATGGGCTGGGCTTTTAATGTGAAGGCTGGATGTTGTTGGTAATCGTTTGGCATTCATATTAAGCTTTTTTTTGCAACGTTGGTGGTCGTTTGGCCGCACGGTGACTGAGTGGTTAGCACATTGGCCACACAGTCAGGAGATCTGGAAGACCTGGGTTCAAATCTTCGTTGGGCATCTCTGTGTGGAGTGTGCATGTTCTCCCCGTGCGTGTGTGGGTTTTCTCCGGGTACTCCGGTTTCCTCCCACATTCCAAAAACATGCATGTTAGGTTAATTGGCGACTCTAAATTGTCCATAGGTATGAATGTGAGTGTGACTGGTTGTTTGTCTATATGTGCCCTGCGATTGACTGGCGACCAGTCCAGGGTGCACCCCGCCTCTCGCCCAAAGTCTGCTGGGGTAGGCTCCAGCATCCCCGTGACCCTAATGAGGATAAGCGGCATAGAAAATGGATGGATGGATGGATGGTGGTCGTTTTAGTAAGACCCTTGGTTATATATTGTGCTTTATACACAACACAAATAAATAACATTATTAATTGTATATTACACTTGCATCCTTAAGTTTTTTGCAACGACTGAAAAAAATGCAACAACAAATATAAAGTTGTTAACATTTTCAACGTTACATTAACATTCATATGGACAATGAATGATGAATCTCCATCTCTTCATACTTTAGTAAGATACATACCTTGCTCCATGTGAAACAGGATGAGTCTGGCAAGTGTAACTTTCATAATGGCTTCTCCATGGCCTGTGGTTGACACTGCTCCAACCTGATTGTCAGCATAGCCTCCACATCCTGGTACACATAAAACATCACATAAGCCACACGTCTTCATAATCCTCTGAAACAACAACTTGTCTGCCTTTTACATTTTGGTTGCTTTTGCACAGCATTCAACAGCATATAAAGTTACAGAAAAGGTGGTTTATTGGTGCATTCCTCTTTCTACATTGGAGGTAAACTGCTGAATAGGGTGGGACAGCGAAGACTGGGTTTGACCGGCAGAATAAAGTCAAAGTATTAAAAGAATACGGATGTAATCTAAATAGAAAATAAACCATAATTCTAACAAAATATAGTTGTAATCTTTTGGAATTTTATGTTGGGGAAAGAGTTGTTATATGATGAGAATAAAAACAACATATTATGAGAAAGTTTAGATAGTTGGAAATGTAAATGGAAAAAAATCAGAAATGGAAAAAAACAGCAGTGATTTTACATAAAGTAAAAAATAGTTTAAAGTCCAAATGACAAGTCATTTTTGAAGAATAACTCAAAGTAATGTCATTTCAATAGCATCAAGTTGAAATATTAAAGAAGACAAAAACATTGTTTTTTTTCCTCCTTTCCATTTTTCTTATCCGGGCCCGGGCAACAGTGGCGGTGGAGAGCGGGTGTCCTGGCAACCTGGTCCTCAGCGGCCAAATCTGGTTCTTGGCACATGGAATGTTACTTGTTTTTCCCCCTCTAGTTGTAATATTATGAGAAACAAACTAAACAAATTACTGATGTGATTTTTGGAAAATTAGTTTGAGAAAAAGAAGTTTTAACATTAAAGAAAAAAAGTCATAATTTACAAAAATTATGTAAGAAGAAATATTTGGAAGATACAATTGAAAAAACGGGGGAAAAAAAGGGCTGATGTTACTTTTTAAAAATAATAAATGTGTTTGTCATTATTAAAGACGTGTGCTGGCTGTGTGAACGCAATCGTTCAAGTTTAAATGAATTAGATTATAATTGTTATGTATTTATTTTTGTGTCCACACTGTCCTCCAGCCAGCAGCCAACAACAGAACATTTCATCTGCAATACTTTGGTTCCAACAATTCCATGTCAAATCATCAAACCGATACACAAAGCCTGTGTGATGGAATGTGTGCTTCCCTAAACCTCAGCAAGAAATCTCATGACCCCTCAACCCTCATGTTACACAGTGAACACAATTCGGTTGAACTTTCGTCGCGATAAATGCAGCAGTTATTAGATGACATATTGACTGAAAAAGCACAGCTCAACTATTAACCTTGTTGGCTTCAGTCACTAGCTGACTACACATGACTGCACAATAACTGGATGAAAATCTGGATACAATTATTGTTTTATTCTCCAAATACCTTATTATTGGATAACTTTGTATTGTAACGAACATCCATGGCACAAAAAGACAAACAAATTATTGGAACAATTACTGTTTAAATCGTTATTTTACTGTTTGCCAAGTCAGAGCAGATAACTTAATTGAATTTAATTAGAATTAATTTGCATTGAAATGGTAGTGCCCAACTTTAATTGTTACCAAACATTATGAATTGTGGTTATGATTGAAATTATGGAGTTGTTTGAGTTGTTCTTTCTGAAAGAAAAAAACTTGAAGGTTTCTTTTATTTAAAATATTAAGTGTTTTGTGTTGCTTTTCCTATGCCTAGAGTGCAAGCTGCCAGCATGCATACACAGTATCTTTTGATGTTATTATCAATTGTTCAAATATTTAGAAATACTAGGTCTGTCATATGATTCAACATTGAAATCACCATTTGGAACTATGCCAAATGTTACTGGATTTATTAAGAGAAAGATAAGTGACAGGACAAGAGGATATATATTTGTATATATTAACAGCTCCAAATGAACTGGAAATGTATGTCAAGTTAAAATATACCACACACCTAATAATTTAAATGTGTCAAACACTAGTCTCTTTCATAAGAGCAGAACATTTGAATCGCACTTTACCCGTGTTATTATAGGCAAAGAGGGTTGCTTTCAAAGACACTATGTCATTTATAATGCATTCATGTTTTTGAGGGTATATTCTGGGATTTCCGAGCATACTTAAAATTGTACTTCCACGTCAAGAGTTAAGAAATGAGTGATAAGAATATCCACTTATTTTTTTCTTTGTATTTGTTTAGACACGCAATTACGCACAATAAAGACGTTTGGAGAATCCCTAAATGCCCCTCGCGGTTGTGTAATGGCAAAAAGTGTTCTCAAGATGAGTGGACTAGAGATGTGTTATATGTTATGGACGTGGTCTATGTTGTCGGAATTGCACTGCTGTTGATGTGTTCAGGTCAAGTCTGGCATCCTAACAGGTGTGACCTGCCATGTTGCACATGTGTTAATTACGCCAAACGTAACCTAATGAATCAGCTAAATTAGTTACTGCTTGACAGGCCTAATAAATACATTAACAAAATTTCAAACCGTTACACTTCCTGTCAATCACCCAACTCAATTAAGTACTTTTTTTTTAGAAACCACAAGCTTTCCTTTATATCTTAAACACCACTATTGGAGGACTGACCGATGCAAGGTGTGTCACCCACACGTCCGTCCATCTGATTGAGAAGCCCACCAGTGGAGGTCGCACACGCTACATTGCCTTTCATGTCAACTGCCACAGCTCCAACGGTGCCCATCTTTCCCCTACACAACAAAGGATGACATCCAATTACTTTATCAAGTTACACAAACACACACAGTATCTTATATGAGCATAGCCAAGGCAAACATTTTACTTTATTTTCTCAAGAGGCTGTAAATACTGTCAAAATTCAAACTTAGGAGTTGCCAGTGTAAAGTTTGGAAACCAGTTTAGCTTAACCGTAGCCTAAGAATAACTCCACACACAGCCTTTATTGTCTGAATACCTGGCACCGCAAGTCAGCACACCTCACAGTGAACATGCCCAAAGTATGCCCAAATACAGGGGTGCTGATTTCTTTTTGCATGTTTCAGATTATCAAACTAATTTAAAAAATGTCAATGACAACACAACCAAACACAAAATGCAGTTTTGAAATGAAACTTTTTATTATTAAGGGAGAAAAAAATCCAAAGCTACTTGGCCCTGCGTGAAAAAGTGATTTTACCCTAAACCTAATAAGTTTTTGGGCCAACCTTAGCAGCAACAGCTGCAATCAAGCATTTGCCATAACTTGCAATGAGTCTCTTATAGCGCTGTGGAGGAATTTTGGCCCACTCATCCACATTAGAGGCTTTTCCACCGCCAGATGGGATTTTTTGGTAGACAGCAGAATTCATGGTTTATCACAGCAAGTTTTCCGAGTCCTGAAGCAGCAAAACAGCCCCACACCATCACACTACCACCACCATATTTTGCTGTTGGTATGATGTTCTTTTTCTGAAATGCAGCGTTATTTTTACGGAAGATTTTACGAAAGTTTTGTCTCGTCTAACCACATAGTATTTTCCCAAAGGTTTTGGGGATCATCGAGATGTTTTCTGGCAAAATCAAGGCAAGCTTTAATGTTCTTTTTGTTCACCAGTGGTTTTTGTCTCTGCCATGTAGGCTGTTTTAGCTCAGTGTCTTTCTTATGGTGGAGTCATGAACACTGATCTTAACTGAGGCAAGTGAGGCCTGCAGTTCTTTGGATGTTGTTGTGGGGTCTTTTGTGACCTCATGTACGAGTCATCGCTGCGCACTTGGGGTAATTTTGATTGACCGGCCACTGCTTGGAAGGTTCGCCACTGTTCCATGTTTTCACTATTTGTGGTTCCATTCACTGTGGTTCGCTGGAGTCCCAAAGCTTTAGAAATGGCTTTATAACCTTTTCCAGATTGACAATCTGAATGTTTTAACGGGGGGGGGGATTCACCTTTTTACACAGGGTCGTGTAGGTTTGTTTTTTTTTCTCCCTTAATAATAAAAGGTTTCATTTAAAAACTGCATGTTGTTCAGTTGTGTTGTCATTGACTAATATTTCAATTTGTTGATCTGAAACTTTTAGGTGTGACAAACATGCAAGAAAATAAGAAATCAGGATGGGGGCACACCACTATACTTTGTGTGAACTGAACACCATCTATACACTGTGCCTGGACAGGTTGTTACTGGAATTCATAGTGACATCATGGAGCTGGTGACTGTTCCACACCTTACATTCCTCCATCTTCAATGCAATGCTTCATGGCCTCTCAGTCTTAACCCAGGACATGAAGGACTTTAAAGACACCTTGAAACCACGCTTGAGTGACTTTGAAACCGGTATCAAGAGGGCAATGAAAGAAGACTTGGAAAACTTCAGGAACAAAGTCATGAGTGAGCTAAAGAGTCTCAGAAGAGGCAGAAGGGACATCAGTGATCAAATTTGTGAACACCCTGCTCAAGAAGCACCTCATTCTGCCGAGCAAAGTTGATCAGCAAATACGGCGAGCTCACCAGGCGCTTGGACCTAAACCTAACCCACCAGCTGCCTACAGGTCAATTATAGTCAACTTCCTACAGTTTCACGTGAAGGAGATGGATTACAGAAAGCGTGGCAGTAGAAGATTAACTTCAGCGGCAGGCAACTCTACTTCGACAATGACCACGCCGCTGATATTCTGGAAAAGCGCACGGCATACGGTCCAACAAAGGCAGTGTTGAAGCAGAAGGGCATCCATTTTCACTGAGAAACAGAACTACAGATTTATGAGAGCCCAAGTGAGGCAGCCCAGAATTTGAATAAACGAGGCATTGAGGTGACCATAACAATGACGGAGGACACGGCAACTGCAATGGTGGAGAAACTGGTGGAAACAGCTTCTGGTGGAGCTGTTTATAAGATTTATAATTTAAAATCATTATTTATAAAATTCATATGATTAAAATTAATAAAAATTTAACATTTATAAGATTAGGGACTCATCTAAAAACAAACTGACCAATGATATAAAATAAATCAAAAATATATTTTAGAACATTTTAGAACCAACGTCCTTCAGCAAATACTGATCAGATAAGATCTTGTTTGGAAACACTGGATTTACCTGCAATGGGGCAAAACAAATTGATATTTTGACAGCACCTATTTCTAAATTGGAAATATTTGGGCTAAATGAGAAAGCAATTAAATGCATGAAAACACTATATCAAAAACCGACTGCGCGAATAAAAATAAATGGATCCCTAACCGACAGACTACTAGACAAGGCTGCTGTTTCTCACCAACCCTTTTTTGCTATTTTTATTGAACCCTTGGCACAGTCAATAGACAAAGCACGGAACTAACTGGAATACAGACTGATAACAAAAAACACATTATTAGGCTTTTTGATAATGATGTTATCTGCTATTTAGTGGACCCAGACTTACTAAAAGTCTTCCAAAACTGATAGATCACCTGGAAATGTATGGGTTCTACTCTGAATATAAACTTAATCTAAAGAATACACAGATGGTGGTATGGTGGTATGGCCCCGTGTCTCGGGGGAGCTCGCGGTGATGCTGCTCACTACATTGAAGGGAGGCACATCCAGGTGCATATGTGAAAATGTAGGTGTGTAAGTGTAGTAGGAACAGGGTTTGGTGTGGGTACTGGGGCTGGGGTGGACGGGTCACGGGGGCTGAGAGGGAGGAGTGGACCCATGGGCCCTCTATGGGCGCCTGCCTCTGGCGTTGGGGAAGGCGATGGCCCGCGGC
>QODF01000134.1:14630-93712 GCA_024372805.1 Oostethus manadensis
GCACAGTATGTGTATGTATGCGTGTACGAATATGTGCATGTATACATGTGTATATATATGTGTGTGTGTATATATGCGTGTGTATATATATATGTATATGAAGGTATGTACATGATATTAGTATTATCATTATTATTATTATTTTTTCTTCTTTCCCCTGTATTTTTGCTCATTTAGCTCTGTGTCGGTTCTGGTTGTTGCGGAAATCTTGATTATTACGGTTGTTTATAATATGGTTGAAATATGTTTGTGAGGTTCTTCTGCACCCTTTCTTATATCCCCCACCCCCCACCCGTCCCCTTTTCAGGTCAGGTCAAGCATCGAAATGTGGCGCAACAAAATTCATAATAAACGCAGTCAAATGTCAAGGGAGACTCATTTGGATTATGAAATCTCCCTTGGCAAAGAAATTTTGCTCAGCATTTGAAGGCAGCTTGACTCCCATTCAGCTGTTATGATGCTGGACAAGACACAAAAAATAAAAAATAAAAAATAAAGAATACACAGATTAACATTTAACTACCACCCAAGTAAGGCCATACAACTTAAATACAATTTCAAATGTGACACACAAACATTAAAATAGCTAAGGGTCAATTTAACCCGATAAATATACAGTGTAATGGTAATTACAGTATAAAAAATGTACGGACAGTGAGTCAGCAACATTTGAGAAATTGATTTGGCAGAATGATACTGTGTAGCGCAAATGGACTAGATTGTTATGTTCAAAATTGTATAAAAAATGGACAAGTGGAAATAATTCTACTTACCTCCGCCAAGGAGGTTTTTGGCATTTTTGGCAGCGTTAAGATGTTTGGTTGGTTGTGTTCAAAATAACTTCAAAAGTTGTGAATTTTCAGGAATTGTCAGAAATGGGATATGGAAGAACTGATTACATTTTAGGGGTGATCCGGATCACCGTCTGGACACAGGATTTTTTTTTACTCTATAACATTGCGAGATCGGATCATATTTGGCATTTGTGCATATAACTGCAAAGAATGGTCAGAAAACTTGGGAAAAATACAAAACAAGTTTCCAACAGGTTCTACAAAATATCAAAGCCTGATCCAAAAAAATATAGGATTATTATTTTGGTGTAAATCACAATATGGGGGGAACTGTGGCGCTTAGTTGAGGTCTGTGCTCTCTGAGTGGTTTTCTAGTTCTCTATGGAACATTAATAGCAAGAGCCATGATGGATTTTGTAAAGTGTCTGCAGTGATACAGGCTCTGCATCGGTCCAAGACAAGATCATGGGTACAAGCGGGTGAAATGATTTTTCTCCATAGGGTAGCTGGGCTCTTCGTTTCGAGAAGCACACCGGCAAATCAAAATGGAAAGGCTTGGAATGGGCCGACAGTGGGAGGGAAATCCCAAGCATTGTAGCAGATGGTAAGATGAACATACACTAACCAAACAGGAACCCCTCAACGCCTTGACTGCACCCAGAAAGTCTGTCTATAAAAGTAATGAACAGATTCGGTAACAGAAGAGCAGTCCTGGCAGAGCCTAACCCTCACTGGAAATAAGCCCAACTTATTGCCGGCAATGCAAAACGAATTCTGACACAGATAATTCCTCAAAGAACACGGTTCAATGCCTTCTCCAAGTCCACAAAACACACGTTGAATGGTTAGGCAATCTCCCATGCACCTTCAAGGACAAGGCCAAGAGTGTAGGTCCGCAGTTGTACGACCAGGACTAACACCACACTGCTCTTCAAAGATTCAACTATTTGGTGGATCCTCCTCTCCAGAACCCCTGAACGGACTTTACCAGGAAGGCTTGTAAATCTTTCATGCTAGTACTGACAAAGCCTCTGGCTCTAACTTAGCCATGGTTCGTGTGACCACACATGCCGGCCGGGCTTTTGCGATGCAGTAAAACTTTTTTAAAAAAACACACTTGATCAAACCTTGTGTTTTCGACAGTGACAGGGATGCCTCAGCCCACACAGGGATACCTACCAAGCCATTACCCAGAATAAGGCGACCCCCTCCATGGGCAACACTGACAAACCTATTCCCGGGCTAAGGATAAAGTCCCTAGTATCAGACTTAGCTACTGTATACCCATCATGTATGACTGGAAGATATGTTGCCAGCAACTGAGGGTCACAGTCATCAAATAACGATCAGGTTGAGCTGTGACTGCAGGCTTAACATTCACTTTAGCATCTTTACTCCGGCCTTCAGCCTTCCAGCGACCTGCCTGATGACAGTGGTTTCAGATGTCTTTGTCAAAACCACTGCATGGGTTAACGTCACCTTTAGTTTACTGTACTTTGCAATTGATCATGCAAGTCCGTGTCAAAACCCCTGGGAGCAGCACGCGGACATGCGGAGAAGCACCTTCCACAAACTTATGTACACAAACTCATCTGCAATTTTGCTTTGATTGAAGCTTTAACAGGCCGCACGGTGGCTGAGTGGTTAGCACATTGGCCACACAGTTAGGAGATCTGGAAAACCTGGGTTCAAATTTCTGTTGGGCATCTCTGTGTGGAGTTTGCATGTTCTCCCCGTGCGTGTGTGGGTTTTCTCCGGGTACTCCGGTTTCCTCCCACATTCCAAAAACATGCATGTTAGGTTAATTGGTGACTCTAAAATTGTCCATCGGTATGAATGTGAGTGTGAATGTTTGTTTGTCTATATGTGCCCTGCGATTGACTGGCAACCAGTCCAGGGTGTACCCCGCCTCTCGCCCAAAGCCAGCTGGGATAGGCTCCAGCATCCCCGTGACCCTAATGAGGATAAGCGGTACAGAAAATGAATGAATGAATGAAGCTTTAACATTTCCTTTTAGACGCTTGTCACCAATTCCACTGAATCATACTCAGCAATCGAAAGCAGCACTGTCACGCAAATATCCAGGGCCTCAACGCTAACCATGTTTACAAATGCAGACCAGGTAAATAGAAACAAAATAAACAAAAGCCCAGACAAACAGAGCAGCGAGACATTGCCTGTGCACAACTAGGACTAAACCCAAAAGGTTTGGCGTTTTCCCGCTAAACTAAGAAGTCCCCCCGTTATCTAAGCTGCCCCCTAGTTTTCATGTGGTCACATATGCTGGGTACCTGCACACAATAGACCGTTGGCGACTAGCAAGCAAGCAACCTGCCTAAAACCACGGACATGCCCCCAAGCAAAAGCTTCAACCACAAACGACTCAAGTTACTAAAATGAAACAACATGGAGAACTGCAATTGAGATACACAACAGGTTGACAGTCTCAAATCCAAGCATTAATTCAGACTTTAATTAAAGAGAAACCTCTTAGAAAACCTAAAGGCAAAGTGTTACATTTAACCAAGAAAAATATAAACACATACACTAATACTAATACTTTTTATGCCCCCCAGGGGACAGAAATGTTTTAAGTCCCCCGATTTGAAATACTATTTAGAAACTGATAATATCCATTTATTTATGTGTACTGTATGGACAAAACTCGAAACTGAAACTGAAAATGGATAGTTGTGGAGCATGCAAGCATAAGCAAGGGTCAATTTGCAATAATCCAATGCAATGCAATATTATTAATGCAAGTGGACATAAAAATTATATCTAAAATATTAGCTCACCGTTTAAAGTTATATCCACGTTAGTACATAATGATCAAGTCGGGTTTATTGAGGGAAGGAGTTCTGCAGATAATACAGTATAGGACGGCTGATTAATCATGTGGATTGTGGCTAAACAAAAGTCACCAGTAGCAGCTATTACTCTCGATGCTGAAAAGGCATTTGATGTGGTGAAGTGGTGAAGTGCTCTTTTAAAGGTCTATGGTTTGGTGACTTTTTTGGTGACTTCAAGTGGATCTGTTTGCTTTATAAATGCCCTCAAGCAGCAGTACAAATAACAGCATTTCCGGTTATGTCGAACTGAAAAGGGGGCTGGACAAGGCTCGCCCTGATCTCCCTTGTTATCTTGTTTAGTGATTGAACCATTGGCTACGGCAAATTTTTTTTTGATGTACAAGTTGGTGGTATAAGTGTCATAAATTAATGTTACATGCAGATGACATCATACTGTTTCAGAACCCGAAAGATCTAAATCCACATTTTTTAAAATCATAGAAGTATTTCTGGTTATAAGGTAAACTGGTAGAAATAAGGTAAGGTATAAGGTAAAAAAGATAGAAGCATTGTTGCCTTTGACAGCCCACTGCCCACCAACTCTTTTTAAACCAGGGGCCAAAGCAAAGAATTAAAGATTTAGGCGTTTTATTTACTCATTGTTTGAAGGATTTGATAAAAAAAATTCTTATGATTTTAACATGTGGAGAGGACTCAAATTATCTTTGGTAGGTAAAATAAATGCAATTAAAACAAATTGTGTTCCTAAAATTAATTACCTTTTGCTTTGCCTCCCGCTTGAGGTCTCTCTGTCTTATTTCAGTCCATTTTCTTTCGCTTATCCGGGTCAGGGTTGCGGGGCAACAGTCTCAGTAGGAAAGTACAGACTTCCCGGTCTCCAGCGACCTCTTCCAGCTCCACCAGGAGGACACCGAGGCGTTCCCAGGCCAGCTGTGAGACATAGTCCATTGCAACTCCTGTAACCGAGGTTCCACTAACGGTTGTACCCTTCTCTCCAGCACCCTGGAGTAGACTTTCCCAGGGATGCGGAGGAGTGTGATCCCCTTATAGTTGGAACACACCTTTTAAAAATGGGGACCACCACCCCGGTCTGCCAGTCCAGAGGTACTGTTTTCCAACTTCCATGCAATGTTGAAGAGGCGTGTCAACCAAGACAGTCCTCCAACATCCAGAAAAAAATTCAGGGTGAAACCCGTCCACCTCCGGAGCCTTGCCATTGGGGAGTGTTTTAACTACCCCAAATACCTCAGCCACGGTTATAGAACTGTCCACGTAAGCGTTCTCAGACTCTGCTTCCTCTACAGAAGGTATGTCAGTGGGATTGAGAAGGGCCTCAAAGTGTTCCATCCACCGACCAACTATGTCCTCAGTCGAGGTCAGCAAGCCCTCGTCCGCACTGTAAACAATGTGAACTGGGGACCGCTTTCCCTTTCTGTGGTGTCCGTTGGTTTGCCAGAACCTTTTCGAGGCCGACCGAAAGTCGTGGTCCATAGCCTCGCCGAACTTCCCCACACCCGGATTTTTGCCCTGACCACCACCAAACCACCATACATGTCAGCTGCTTCGGGAGTCCAGCAAGCCATCCATGCTTGATAGGACTTTTTCTTCAGCTTGACAGTAGCCCTAACCCACGGTGTCCACCATCGAGTTCGGGTCTTGCAGCCACGACCGGCACTGACCATCTTGCGGCCGCAACTACGACTGGCTGCCTCAGCAATGGACAGCCCATTCAGACTCAATATCCCGGTCCTCCCTTGAGATGCAGGCAAAGCACTGCTGGAGATGAGAGTTAAAAACTCGACGAACGGGAGACTCTGCCAGATGTTCCCAGCACATCCTCACTACGTGCTTGGGTCTACCAGGTCTTTCTGGCATGCTTCCCCGCCATCTAATCCAATTTATCACCAGGTGGTGGTCAATTGACAGCTCAGCCCCTCTCTTCACCCGCGTCTCCAGAACATGCGGACGCAGGTCTGATGATACTACCACAAAGTCAATATAGACCTGCGACCTACGGTGTCCTGCTGCCAAGTGCATTTATGGAAATCCTCATGTTCGAACATGGTGTTTGTTATGGACAAACTGTGGTTCGCTCCCTCCAAGTCACACTGTCATTGAAAACATGGGCATGGAAGTCTCCCAGTAGAACTATGGAGTCACCAGCTGGGGTGCTCTCCAGAACTCCTGTGATAGATTCCAAGAAGACTGGGTACTCTGAACTGCCGTTCGGCCCGTACGCACAAACCACAGTCAGGACCCTTTCCCCAGCCCGAAGGCGTAGGGAAATAACCCTCTCGTTCACCGGGGATGACTCCAGCACAGAGGCACCAAGCCATGGGACTATTAATAAGCCCACCCCATCTCGCCGCCTCTCCCCTGCAGCAACTCCAGAGTAGAGGAAGGTCCAGCCCCTCTCAAGGAATTTGGTTCCAAAGCCCAAATAGTGGGTTGAGGTGAGAACGACTATACAGTATCTAGTCGGAATGTTTCTGCCTCTTCCACAAGCTCGGGCTCCTTTCCCACCAGAGAAGTGGCATTCTATGTCCCAAGAACCAGATTTGGCCGCCAAAGACCAGATTGCCCTGACACCCGCCCTTGACCACCACCCAAATCGCAAGGCACCAGACCCTTATGCTTGCCCCTGCAGGTGGTGGGTCTGCGGGGGGGAGCTACCATGCTGCTTCTTCGGGCTGGGCCCGGCCAGGCCCCACGGGTGAAGGCCTGGCCACCAGTCGCTCGCCTGCAAGCCCCTCCCCCAGGCCTTGCTCCAGGGTAAGGCCCCGGTGTCTCACGGGCGAGGTGCGGTCACTCCTCTTGGTTTTAATCATAAGGGTCTCCTGAATCACTCTTAGTCTGGCCCGTCACCTAGAACTTGTTTGCCCTGGAAGACCCTACCAGGGGCATAAAGCCCCCGACAACATAGCTCCTAGGATCATGCAGGCACTCAAACCCCTCCACCACGATAAGGTGGTGATTCACGGAGTAGTTACTTCAGTCGGTTTGATTAATTAATTAAAAACTTTATCTGGAACGGGAAACTGCCAAGAATGAATTTAAATAAACTGCATCGGCCAATACAAAATGGTGGGCTTGGCCTCCCAAAGATGTTGTACTATTATTATGCTTTTAGTCTGAGAAATTTGGCTCACTGGTCATTGTCCCCTGTAAGGCCTCGACCCTGGTTTAAAATAGAAAGATATGTATTGAATCCAATCCATCTTTTACAAAGTATATCTACCAAATTGTGTGACACACTTAAGCAACACCCAATCATATCACATCTTAAATCAATTTGGCACAAACTAGCAGACCTATTTAGGTTTGATGTCTATCGTAATCTTAGATCAAGTATATGCATTGAGAAAACACCTATTTTGTGGAAAGAGTGGCTGAATAAATGCATTTCAACTTTAAAGGAATTGTACAACCATGGCATTTTAAAATCTTTTGAAGAAATAGTAGAACAATATAACATTTCTAAAGACAACCTTTGTAAAATATTTGCAACTGAGGCACCATTTGTCTGGAGTTTTCACTGTGCCGAAGTTGCCACCTTTGACTTGTGTATTCTTTTATGATGTTATGTCAAGATATAAAAAAAGGTCATGAGGTGTGCATATTATGCAATGTTGTTAAAGACTTTAAGTGATGCCCGTCTTGATGCAACTAGGATTATATGGGAGAAGGAATTTAATCTCACAATAGATAAAAGGAGCTGGGAGGGAACCTTTAAAAAGATAAAAATAATGTCAGCATGGTGCAGCCAAGAGTCCAGAAGGAGGAGAGAGAGCGAGCTGCTGAATATCGAGACCTTCATTCATCATTTATATGCATTTCAAATCATTTTCTGCATGTAAAACTATAATTGTAAAACTATAAAAACATGTTTTGTGCTAACATGTTTGGCTTACTGGAAAGGATGAATTGGCTTTACATTATTTCTTATAAGTGAAATTGATTTGGTTGGAACGTGTTTCATTTTAAAATCTGACCTTCTGGAAAAGATGATTAATGCTAACCAAGGTTCCACTGCATATACAAACACGAGTGTCTTAAATACAATGAAAATCAATGTAATGAAAACGTGTGGTCTATTCCCATACCTGTCAGCATTTGTGTGATAAAATGAGGGAAAATACGAAAACTTTCACAAGAACTTCCACTAGGACCAGAAGTGCTGGTATTGTGTGACATAACTCACATTTGGCACTCCACTGGGTTGGCGTCAGTTGCCAGGTTTTTTCTCCAACGCATTCGAGAGTATTCAGTAATGAGGGACTCCTGGGGAACCTCCGGGACATCCATAGCCCGGGCAAACTGATTTGCACCGTGTGCTGTCAGAAAGCTGTGACTCGTCTGGAACAGACATAAACATTTATCTCAATAAGAGATCACAAACTGTTGGTTTGGTTGAATGCGGTCTATTAGTAATCAAAAATGTGCATATTTAAGCAAACTAAGTATTTTTGGCCTGAAATTAAACATTTTCAACCATAAAAATGGCTACATGAACTAAAATACAAATATCAGGCATTCAGTAGACAACTTCAAAGATGTTGTGATGATATGTAGTATTCTACATTGATTACTAGGTGTCAGTAATGTAACATTCATTCATTCATCCATTTTCTACACCGCTTATCCTTTTTAGGGTCGCGGGTATGCTGGAGCCTATCCCAGCTGACTTTGTAACATTGATGAGGCAATAGCACCTGAGTGAAGGTGGCCCCCCAACCCGCGCAAAACTCTGCTCAAATCGTCTCATTTGTTTGTGCTTTTTTGTGCAATTAAAGTTAACGTTTGTAATGCTTTTGTTTTTGATTTATTACAGTGTCTTTTACAGGTCAAACAAAGGTCATGCAGCCTCCCATTTTCTCCAAATGTAACCAAAACAATGCCATTTGTTTGTGCTGTGTTGTGCAATTAAAATAAACTTTTGTGCTGCTTTTGTTTTTGAGATATAAACAATTAAAGTTTTGGGCAATTACATAATTGGGCCCTCAGAAAGCTCCAAATGAAACCAAAATAGTCTAATTTTGACCGTCCTCGTTTGTGCTATTGGGTTCAGTTGAAATCAACATCTGTGCTTCTTACGTTTTGGAGATATTACGCGTTTCTTAAAGGTCAACCGAAGGTCAAGCAGCCCCCGGACAAGCTCAGAATAAAACCAAATTAGTCTCATTTTTACAGTCTAGTCTAGTGGAGTTTTGTGCAATTAAAATGAACGTTTGTGTTGCTGTTGTTTTTGAGATATTACACATTTATTAAAGGTCAACTGAGGTCAGTCACTTGTCAACAAGCTCCAAATGAAACAAGAAAGGTCCCATTTTGACCGTCTTTGTTTGTGCTTCTGGGTTCAGTTGAAACCAACGTTTGTGCTGCTTTTGTTTTGGAGATGTTAACCATTAAAGGTGTGGGACCTGTGTGAAGATGGCCCCTCACTCTGTGAAAAAAGTAAGTCATCTAAAAGAAATATTTTAAACCAGAAATCAAAACTTTATATGCACTAAACAGCACAAATGAAAGAATGAGACTATTTTGGTTTCATTTTGAGTGTGTCATGGTGATGACATTATCACCTGATCATCGCCTGATTAGCAGAAAAGTTCATTTTCATTGTACAAAACAGTACAATAAAAGAGCGAAACGGATATTTTAATTTCATTTTGAGCATGTCGGGTACCGGGCTGATTATGTAATATCCAAAAATTGTAATTGTTAATATCTCCAAAATGAATGCAGCACAAACTGTGGTTTCAACTGGGGCCAACTTCACTCAGGTGACAATATCCGCATAGAAAGAACTGTCCAGAAACCAGAACAACAAGAAACTTTCCCAATGCCAACATGTGTGAGTCTATATCTTTTTTTCTCTTACAAGATGTCTATTATATTAGGTAATAGGAGTATAAAGGTAACTATAGGGATGTTATGTAATGCCTAGATGGCTCTTATAATGGTAAAAACCTTACTTAAGGTTTAACCTAAGGTTGTAAACTGGTTCTATGCTACAAAAACATTTCTTTTTTAAATAAGAAATTCTACTTTGCAGAAATTCCTTATCATGGTTGGGTCTGGAAATGAGGAATGACAGTATGTCAAAAAAAAAAGAAAAAAGAATGAGTATTGGGTGGTTTCCAAAACCCTCGGGGTGTTCAAATGTTATGGTGTCATTGTATTTCTTGTAAAGATTAGTACTCTGCACTGTTATGCGTACTATGTCGTCATTATATACAGTAGCCATAGAATTTTACAATGGCAGGATATTAGTACAATATGCCAGTAAACATAGGAGGTCTGTACAAATATCAGAATGGAATTGACAATGACTTCTAAATTCCAATTTTATTGTTGAATTCGAATTGCATTTGTAAACAGGAAGCAGAATTCCAACTACAAAATAAATTGTGAAATAAATTGATGATAATTATACAGTATATAATTGAAGGCCACAGCTGGTTTATAGACTTTTGTAACAGAAAAATGAAGAATGAGAATACAGGTACAAAGACATCTGTTCTTTTTATTTTGATGAACAAATTCCCACAACAAATGGAAACCGCTGCGCAATCTGCAATTACTACAGTGCTCCAGTCCCTGGTTCAATAAATGCTACCTCAAAATTCAAATGGCACCTCCTAAATTTATGGATTTCTAAAAACATGCATGTTAAGTTAATTGGCAACTCTAAATTGTCCATAGGTATGAATGTGAGTGTGAATGTTTGTTTTTCTATATATGCCCTGCGATTGACTGGCGACCAGTCCAGGGTGTACCCCGCATCTCGCCCAAAGTCTGCTGGGATAGGCTCCAGCATACCCGCGACCCTAATGAGGATATGCGGTATAGAAAATGAATGAATGAATAATTTGTAATGTAATCTGATTTTTTTTATTTAGAAGACCATGGCATGTATTTGCTTTGGAAACTGTGAATCAATCAGTAACACATCACACTTGAAACACAGACAGACAAACGTTCACGAGAATGAATTTCTCCGAATTACACTGAATTCAATCAACATCCATTGGGGTGGAGTCAATTCAAAATCAAATTGAATTGAATTGATTTCTGAATTTTGTCCCGATCAGTAGTTGGGACACGTTTAACTTATCAATCAGCACTTGGTCTGGACTTTTTGGCTTCTTCTTGAATACTAAGACAATTTGAACAGTGCAATGTTGGCTGTAAGCTATACTTAAGTTCCCAAAGTGTACTACATGAATCATTGTGTGCTCATATTTACCTTGTCCATAACCAGTCTTGCTAGTTGCACAGGATTGGCTATATTTCGTACCGCAGAAACCGCACCACTAGCCAGTGTCTTTCCATCCATCACAATAGCATCCATCTCCACCTCCCCACTGGTGGTCAGCACTGATCCACAGCCTAAAAACAACTACAGATAAATGTACAAAATCTAGCCAGTGGATAATGAAGCTACTGGTGAAGGCATTTCCTGTTTGGGTTGAAGCAAGGTGAGAGCAAAAAGTTGAGAAGCGGTGTAAGAAGGGTTGTAAAACCTCATCATTCAAAGTGTAAGATTTTTCGACCTCATCTCAACCCAATAAGCATGCTTTCAAAGACTGAAACTAGCCACAATAAATGTGGCAACTCAAGGCAGCCGATTGCTCGTTTAATCGCATCTCTGAGTGCCACTCTCTGCTGCATAAATGAGCATGTTCTTTATTTCACATCCAAGGTAGAAAGGATGGATCACTAAAAGCAATTTTTAACAAATGTAGTAACTCAAGAGATATCCCTTCTACGGATAGTCTTTTCAATTTTGAATAAATGACAATTTAATGGAAGAAAGTATATAGTTTTTTGTTGAAAGTAACGTACACAGTAATCCCTCGCCACTATGAGCTTCAAATTTGGCGACTTCACTCTAACGTTTTTTTCTAAAATATAGTAATTAATAAATCATGCTGTTTTCTGGTTGAATACGGCCAATTGTTAGTCAAAAGAATTCTTAATTTATAAATGGAAAATGTTCATAGTTTTAGCATTAAAAACCTGCTAAGTATGTCTTTTACCATTATTGGAGCCTTGTAGACATGAACTAACACCCCTATAGTCACCTTTACAATCACATATACCCAATATAGTGACATGACAAGCTATAATAAAACATAATAACTCACACATTAACATTAGCACAGTTCCTTCGTGTTGTGGTATCTCGAAGGTAATGTGGGTCGATCACACGGCATCCCCCGTCCTTCCAGCCTATCCCCCATCCACAGCATGACGTTTGTCACTTGATTCATATACAGAGCAGCCAATCTGGCATGCATCTGTAAAATACTGTGCACAGCTGCAATACTGCTGTCTTTGTTACACCACATTGCGCAATTCCTAACCACAGGCTACTGATCTCTTAAGGGACACGAGACGACTGCCGTTTTAAGCAACTATTGAGCAAGCTACTGTAATTTACATTGTATGAGGCACACCAGTGCCACACCCACTAACTTTAGTAAACAGATTTGTACATATATATGACGCACATGTCCACATCATAAAATGGCATATCGTGGTGCACACGAGTCCGTGAGAACCAGACAGCTCTTTATTTGACAGGAGCCAATCATAAGCAATCAGAAAACTCGCAATGAGTTTATCAGCCCATCAGAAATCGCGGGAAGTCATTACTCAATATAAAAGTCTGACTCATCTTACAAAGAACACTAAAATCATCATGCAGCAACTTAACAGTCAAAAGGTAGCTAAGAAATATACAAGACAATCAATACAAGTTTAAAAAATAAATAAATAACTATTTTCATTTCTTCATAATGCATTTCTTCCCTGCAAAGCAGGGATGCTATAGGGCAAGCCGCTGCTATGATTTATTCAGCTGCTTGTGAGCTGAGCTCAGCTAACAATGAACTGGCCAATCTACTGCTTTGCCAGGAAGAAATGTATTATGGGAAGAAGTTAAATAGTTTTTTTTAATTTTAAACTCATATTGGTACTCTACCTTTTGAGTGTTAAGTTGCTGTGTAACATGGTCATTAATTAGCCACACTGCTGTATAAGTCGCAGGTTTCAAAGTTTAAGAAAACAGTAGTGGCTTCTATATTGGAAATTACCGTAGTTAGCAAATTTGTTTATTCCAAACTTAAGAATGAATTATAGACTGTGGAGAAGTGGGTAACAAGGACAAAATAAGAAGCCAAAACAGGACCACTTCCACACAAATTGTGAGGATAACTTTTTTTCAGTGTTTATGAATCATAATCATTTGGAGCTACTGTCTGGACTCCATTGGCAGACTCCATGCAGTGCCAATTCAGGTAATGTAAGGTAATCTTTCATCAATTCAGTGGTTTTCAAACTGGGGATGCGCTCCGCATTATGAGAGAGGGGATGTAGGGCTATCATGCATAACACGTTTCAATATTACCGTATTTTTCAGACTACAAGCTGCTACTTTGTTTTCTCCCGTGGAACCCCGCGGCTTAAATAACTAAGTACCTTGTTTTGCCAGTTTGAATGTGTTAAAATTTTCTTCTGACTTAACGTGTTCCAACATCATTCTTTAAGTTTCCGAGTGAATCCGCGCGCGCTCGGAGTAAGTTGTTCAACGCACCCTTAGCTGGCTCGGCCCCCGGCCTCTCCCGCTTTTCTCACCGGGCACTGACCCGGGACGGGAGTTTGGGGCAGCAGGGCACAGTGATGGCACGGTTTCTCTTTCAACCAGGCAGCCACAACAGAATTCAATAAATGATTTCTAAAGGCTTAGATGTGTAACTTCTGTGTTACAGGCATTGTTTGCAAACAAGCTACGTAAAAAAAAGATTTACAAAGTTTTTCTTTGTTGGACTCGCGATTCAAAGATTTGAGTCTCCTCCATGACACAAGACACTTGCAGATTTTATCGTTTAGATGCTCGTACAGCACATCTTAAAAGATATGCTCATGTTTTGCGCAACAAATGGCACTGCTGAAGATTTGTGTTACCTGGAAGCCGTATTTTTATCTTGTGCCGCAAAAAAAACCTTAAATTATCACTAATAACGCAGGGCCCGTACTGTATAGACGTTTTTTACATACATTGTGCTACTAATAATAGTCTCTCAAGGGCAAATTCAAGTTTGACTCAAAAAAATGCTAAAAAATACAAAAATCTGAAAGCTGCATTGCATATCTTTGAACAGCTTTAACATGGTTTATTGAAAATTCCATTACCTGCTAATATTGTATGAATTACTGTGGAGATTTTGTTACTTAACCTGCATTGAAGACGGGGTTATTCTCCATCTGGGCCACAGCCTCCACCACAGCATCCATGCTGCTGCCTCCCCTCTGCAAGATTACATACCCAGCTTGAGCAGCTGAGCAAACTCCAGAAGTGGACTTGTCTGATCGCTCCCTTGGAACAGTGCCTGCCCCTCCATGGACCACCACTACAGGAAGCATGTCTATCACCTGTGTAGAAGCTGGGAAGAGAAAACGTCATACTAAATGTGGCTGTAATTTATCGTACTCAGTGTTTACAAGTTTGGGGTATCTTTCAGCCAATTGCAAACCTTCTCTAATGGACTACTGCAAATAAATATTAGACTCTCTGGAGCAACTGAAAAAAATTCACCTTAAAATATTCAATACAAACTGAGAATGACAAAAGCAAACAGCAGTTTGGTTGTAGATGCACTACAATCAATACCCAGTTCATGTTCTTGTGTTTCGCTTCTGTGTTAACTGGCTCCTGAAACCAGTTGTGGCAAGTAGGTCAATTAATGTTTTTGTTTGTGTCAGCAGATTAGTCATTTCCTCATACTGCTGCATTTAAAGGTGCCAGGGGTTTTCAATTACAATTAAATATGGTCTGATTAATCATTTTTTCACAGCAAAGGTATGAACCGTATTTTGCCTTGAATTGCAAACTAGCTCAGGGGTCACACATGTTTTTTTCTTGTGAGAGCTACTTTTACAAAATGAAAATGCCTGAAAGGTACTCTTTTTTTGTGACAAGTATTTTCACAGCTCATTTTACCCCAAACAAAGTGTTTGCTTGTTTTATCAGAACATAAAATACTGCTGGTATCCACAACTCCCATTGTGTATTTCACAGTGTATTTCTTTCTAGTGTTCTCGCATTATTAACTGAAAACCTGAATGAAAAGGAGGCTTGTGGGCACCTCATGTGGCCGTGGGGGGATGCGGGTACGGTGTTGGTGACCCTTATTGCAGGATCCTATGAATATCAAATGTAATGAAACCCTGGAACACAATTATTTTGGCACCTACATGGGCATTTAAAAAGAAAACAGGACCCAAATTTACATAAATAATGCAAACACTGACTGTGAAAACAATGACTGAACACAAGAGGCTTATTATGTGTCTCTTTAACTAAACATCTGCAACAGTACGAAAACAAAAAGTATCACATTCTCTTGTTATTGTTGGAGCTGACATTGGGATTTTCCTGATTTTGTCACACAAATCGTCTTACCTTCACAAATCTCCCGCCAGTTGCTGCAAACGGATGTAGACTGACTGTTATCTCACATCAGACCTGGGTGGATACTTCCCCTTCAATGGTGTGTTTGGTCGGGTAATGTCGCGTCGCATACCCGCTCTCGACAACTTCAGAGCGTACCAGACGCGGTTTGGGGCCGGATTCGGGAAGGATGAACACACGACGCGTGCGTCAGACGTCTTGGATCCCACTGCTTGGAAATCGTGCTGCGGAGATCGTATCCGTCTGCAAATATCACGTGATCGATGGCGTTGGAAGCGTCCTACGTCACAGCGCGTATTGGCGCTTTGAGAGGTGGTTATTTTGGCGCTAAACTGTGTATATAATACACTCCAAGCTACAACGTTGGCTTGTGACCAGAGCGTTGGCGAGTTTGTATGTTTGTAACGGACACCCATGTTTCACTCGAATAGACTGCACTCTTCCACCAGATGCCACTAGTGTTGCTATTCACAGAAGTACCAAAGCTCCGAATCTGTTCCGCCACAATGTTCGATTAACTGTGTTACTTTTTAGCCAGTCATGGCTCTCATTCGCTTGGCAAGAAAACAAACGATTTCATTGGCTCGTTGTGAGTGACGTCAAGAAAAAAAACTATTTCATTGGCTTATTGTGAGTGACGTCACACCGTTTGCTGTCACGTGACCGTAATAACTGAAGTAATTACGCCGGCAAATTGCTCCTGCGGCCAGCCCGCGGTATATGTTTGCTATATTTCCCATTCACTAATTAATCACAGGTACGTAAAGAGCCATCACTGGGTCTGGTCCGGCATTTGGTGATGAGTGGTATACCGTGTCAGCAGGTCGCTTTACAGTAAGGTACACACAATTACAGTAGATAATGAGGAATGAACCTACCTAGCCCGAACTATTACTCATTAGTCTCTCATTAGTTCTTCATTAGTTCCTCAGTAACTACGTACTCATGATTTCTTCATAGCTCATTAGTTCTTCTGTAACTTGTAAAGTGAGACCAGTCGCTTTGTTACGTAAAACATGAGTTTACTTTTTTTATATTTTTGTTCAAGTCTTCTAAAGCACACAAACTATTATATAATAAATATTATTTATATAAAATAAATACATATTTATTAAAATAAATACATATTTATTAAAATAAATATTTTGGCAGGTTAGCCATTGGGTACATCATATTGTTACTGTGCTCACTTGGCTCGAGGGGTATTTGCACGGTGATTAATCCAAGCAATATTTGTTTGTACAAGTATAATGTTTGTCTACCATCAGGTAGTACCTGTCACATAATATTGTGACGTTTTCCTACAAAGCATACATATCCCTTTTAGAAACGTACACCTCGTATTTCCTACGCTGAGGGACCGCCATCATACTGGCCATGACATTTTTGCTGCTGTAGTTTTTACATTTTAATGTAAAAAATGTAAAAACATGTAAAAACATTTTAATGTTTAAAATGAAACATTATTAAACATTATTATTATTAATATTAAAACATTTTAATATTTTAAATGTAAAAACATTTTAAATGTAAATACATTTTAAATTTTAATCTTTTCTGAAATAATCTTCACTTATTTTATTTTTGTAGTATTATGACTTTATTATGTTTTGACTTTATTCCTATAATATTACACATTTTCCACAACTTCATTCATTCATTCATTTTCTATACCGCTTTATCCTCATTAGGGTCGCGGGGATGCTGGAGCCTATCCCAGCAGACTTTGGGCGAGAGGCGGGGTACACCCTGGACTGGACGCCAGTCAATCGCAGGGCACATATAGACAAGCGAAGACATACAAACATTCACTCTCACATTCATACCTACGGACAATTTAGAGTCGCCAATTAACCTAACATGCATGTTTTTGGAATGTGGGAGGAAACCGGAGAAAACCCACACACGCACGGGGAGAACATGCAAACTCCACACAGAGATTCCCAACGGAGATTTGAACCCAGGTCTTCCAGATCTCCTGACTGTGTGGCCAATGTGCTAACCACTCAGTCACCGTGCGGCTTTTCCACAACTTAATTTTCCAAAAAATGACAAATGTATTTTGATTTGCTTGTTTCTCCTCATTCTACAGCTTTTACAGCCTTCATGCTCATGCCAAAATTCCAGCTGTTTTTTCCATTTCTGTACTGTTAGTTTTTACATTTCCCAACTATTTCAACTTTTTTATTGTAAATGTTATGCTTGTAATTATGACTTTGTTGCAATAATATTTTGACTTTATTTCATAACATTCTCACTTTTTCTTAAAATGGCAACTTAATTTTGTTTATTTTGTTTTGTTTGTTTCCTATAATATAATGACTTTAACAAATCACATATTTTTTATATTTCAACCTATTCTCAGTTTTCTTTTAATATTTGACTTCATTCTTGTAAAATTACTGCTTTTCCAGTTTTTTTCTGATTAAATTATGTTTTTAGAATGCATTCATTCTGCAAAAGTAGCTCTCAGAAGAACAAAGGTTTATTTCCTATATTAGAGGGTATTGAAAAAATACCAGAAATTACTTTTTATTTCATGTATGACTTGATTAAGTTTGTTCCAATGTTTTACCTTGTAATGTGTGAACTTTAATCTTATTTTATCTCCTGAAAGTTAAAAGTCACTTACCACCAAAAGCCAATCCGCTGAGCTGCTATCTGCCTACTGTCAAGTTTTGAAGTGACTGTGTAAAAATAGCTGAAAAATGAGGTGTTTGGCACCGGCGGGGCTTTGGCTTTTGACCTGGACCTTTATGCTTTGACCTGTGAAGCAACATACTTAGTCGGACAAGATAACACCACGAACAACATATATTCAGCAGTAATGTCAGGCAGAGGTCCTAGTATGTAGATGATGTTTGAGCTGATGAATACGGTGACACACCAGCTTTTGAACATAAAATACTGTTTACGTGAAAAATAGGACATGATATTTTGCAGCCTAATCTATGAATTATGCTTGAACATCTTTGAAAAAATTTGCTGCCATACATGCAATACAGATATTCTTGAATAATCACTGGACAAATAGTCAATGATGAAGTCTCACACATGGTCCATGTTTTTCAACCAACCATTACTTAATTGGTCAAATGTTATGATTTAAATCATGCACCCATGCAGCCACAAAATCTGTGCAACATCCAATTTGTCCAAATTTCAGATATTAATTGGATTTGAATTTGAAGAATTTTGGGGTATTTCTCCTTCTGCATGAGTCTATTCATTT
Organism: Oostethus manadensis; assembly: GCA_024372805.1. Lineage (NCBI taxonomy): Eukaryota > Metazoa > Chordata > Actinopteri > Syngnathiformes > Syngnathidae > Oostethus > Oostethus manadensis. The sequence continues at coordinate 32,946 of QODF01000134.1, forward strand.
GATGCTACATGCCATGCTTGTCAACGGGTAACGTGTACTTTGGTTTGAAAGCCTCACCGGCCTCCTCTAAACATACTTCCTGTCTTTGCAGCCAAATAACTCAACTTTTGCCTTGTCAAACTTGGGTTGTCCATGTGAGTAACTGCAATTTCATGTGGGAGTAGAGGCTTATCTCTCGGTTGGCACCAACCGTACGTTGGGACGTGATGTAAAACCAGCTTCACTGTCAACAGTGATACTCACGTCCCAGCAGTTTGCAACTCATGGCAGGCTTGAAACTTGGATGTTCTTGGGTTCTTCCTGGAAATCCTAGCCAATGACAGGTTGTGACCTCTTCCAGACCATGACAAAGTGGGGACACATGCAAACGACAGCTAAGAGTAAAAGCAACTTCAGTACAAATACTCAGCAACCACCCTCAGTGGACACATGGAGTATTTATTAGTACTCCATAGACACCAGCCATTTAGCTCCAATCTGAGTGCAATCTAAGACGCTTTGGGCAGACCCCGACCTTATGTAAGGAGTGCACTTCGTTCCAACCATGTTATGAAAGTACTCTTCTTTTGTTCACAGAAAGATTCATTCTACCTTATAATCATGTTTTTTGGGGTCCCAAAACCCCCGAAAGAAACAAAAATGTCCATTGTTTGCATGCCTTTCTGCTAACATTATCACCACCCAGAGGATTATTGTGTCTGTAAAATTCATTCTACTGTATAATCATGTTTTTTTGGGGTCCCAAAACCCCCGAAAGAAAAAAAAGTGCAATGTTTGCATGCCTTTCTGCTAACATTATCACCACCCAAATGATTATTGTGTTTGTAAAAACGAGGTTGACCATCTTCGATCCCTTGCTTCGATCACCTGTCGATGAGCAGCACAATGAGAAAGGAATGTTTGTGCTGGAGGTCTTTCATTGTCAGCAGTAGAAAAGCGCTACACAAGTGAAAGTCCATTAACCATTCACTAATGGAAGCAAGGGAGCCATGCAGGTATTTGAGGTCACTGAAATGCAAGGTTGAAAAATGGTGACGTATGGGACATTTCTTTATTTAAAACACAATAACACTAATACTTTTATCGTGATGTTGACATGACATTTATAACAGCAAGTTTTTCAGTACAGTTCAGAAATATATTTAGTGCAGCCATCCATCCATTTTCTATACCGCTTATCCTCATTAGGGTTGCGAGTATGCTGGAGCCTATCCCGCCTGACTTCGGGCGAGAGGCGGGGTACACCCTGGACTGGTCGCCAGTCAATCGCAGTATTTAGTTATTCAGGTACCAAAAAAAATACTTTTGGAAAACCCTTCAAATATGTAAAAGAATGTGGATTCATCTTTGTAGTGGCATTGATAGACGATGCATTTGGACTGAGACTGAGCGCTGAGCTTGTGACTGAAACGCTAGGGGGGAGTGTATGCCTCGGCGTGAGGGACCACGGCTTTCACTGACTACCTTCCTGTGGACTACTAGAGAACAATGGCAACTGACGCCACATCCAGATATCAGCATATAGATATCAGCACATATAACGTTTTAATGTTTACAATTATTTATGCATTTTTAACAAGTTACTCTCATTACGTGGCAAGTATTGTTTTTAAACAAGAATGCGCATCTTGACCCTGAAACACATGTCAAATGTGTTTCTTATCACCACATCTTTTGGGTTTTTTGCCTTCATCCAAATAATAAAACAACAGAAGGATATTTCTAAAAATTGATGCTGTTATTTTTCTTCATTTAAGTTTAAGAGTTTGGATTTGAAAGATGAAGTGTTCTTCGCTGCCTTTTTGCTGCTTAAAATAAATAAAAAAAGATTGTCAGCAATTGTAAATCCGCCCCTGCTGTAGTCCTCCCAAAGCTGACCAATCATAGAAAGGTGGTCTCTAGTGGGAAAAAACCTTAAAGAGACAGGAACCACAACAGCGCGCTGCATGGAGCTAATAAGATGCACAATAATCCTTTTTAGCAGGCTCGAACGGAAACATGCATTCTCGTATGGCCTCCCAGAAAAACCGCCACCGTTGAATGTGTAACGTTTATGTCGCCTTCTCGTAGGGGACCTGAACCTCATGCAGTCAGACGGGGGCGGGAAAACCTGATATCTCGCCCCTGAGGAAACCCTTTATTTTGATGCGTGCGGCAGGCTGCCGTGAGCGCGCATTTTTTCCCCCCGCTCGCTGGAGCCCCCATTCTTAAATTAGGGCGGCGCGTTCCTGCTGCAAGAGAAGTGAACGCGCTTGAGGGGCTGCGGTCCCATTGACGGCTCAGCATCAGCATCAGCATCAGCACCAGCATCAGCACCAAGTGTCCGCCTCGCCTGGCAACGACGCAGACCGCCTTCCGAGAACCCCCCCGCCCTCTCCTCTGCTTGGACGGAACCCGGATTGTCCCCGTGTGCCATCGTCCACACCGACCGCTGGAGAAATGGGCTCCCCGTGAGACGGAGGTGGTGGAGGGCGGGAGGGGGTGGGGGGCAGAAGACACCGGTGCAGCAAAAGGGAAGAAGCGGAGCTGGTAACGGCAATCCGCCACAACGAGCGCCGTTCTCCCAGCTGCTACTACAAGCGCTTGTACCGACGCCGCCGCCCCGGGTGCCCCCCCCCTCCCGCCGCCGCCATGGGAACTCCGCATCAGTCGCTCCAAGCACATCATCCGTGGGTCATGTCGTGATCCGTGGGCTTTGCAATCCGCGATCCCAATCGAGGGGAAGGAGGAGGACGAAAGAGGAGAGGCAAGATGTTCGCCTCAGTAGGCCCGCGGGGGCCACCCGTCGCCCAGGCCATCCCGGAGCCGGACTTGAGCCACTTGACGGATGAGGAGAGGAAGATCATCATGGCTGTGCTGGCTCGGCAACGGGAGGAAGAAGCAAAAGAGGAGGCCATGCTAAAGTAAGCCAAAGAAATATTGCCTGTGTGTGTGTGTAAGGAAGACAAGGACTCTGCTTCCTCTTTTGTGTATTTAGTACTTCAGCATCAGGACCACTGCTGGTCTTTGCTGTGTGACCATGCATGCGTTTGTGTGTGTATCCTCCAGCTCACACACACACACGCACACACACACACACTCATGGTCCAGGAGTCCAGTGAGCACAAGGAGCAAACAAATAAAACCCAGGCTTCGATACTGATGACTTTATGGGTAACCGGATGATGATGCTAGTGTGTGACTCTGGCCCCTCACCAGCAGCAGCATCACATCCCACTTACTCCTTGCTCCGGCAAATAGAAGCTCATCTCTCCTCTGCACTTGTCTCATTAGCATCACCACTATGAGTCATGCTTATGCTTCAGTCTGGTGGAGCGTATTTGCTTTTAATTTGAACTAATTCATTGACAGATGCGGTGGGAGGAGGGTAACGAAATAGCAGAAAGCGCACTGAAGCTTGGCATGGCACATAGTAAAAGTAAAACCCTCCCTGTTGGCTTCTCTCTGTGCAGCATCCATCTCAACAGCTGCTCTTTCCAGCTCTGGGGTGCGGTTGAGCCTTTCCCATCCTTATGCACGAAATGTAGAGCAGAGCTCTTGCAGACAGACATCACACATGCTGCTGTAGAACCAGCAGGCCGAAAACCGAGTGGGGAGAAGGTGCCTGTTTAATGTCATTTCCAATCAGGAGTGACTTTTATTCGTTCGTCCACCTCCTCGTCCTCTCACAATAGCATCACCATACTCCAATCCACCCTCTTTTACTGGTAGCACAGAGTGCATCAAAGTTAAAGCCTCCTTTCATAGTAACTGCACAAAGCTGCACTGGAAATCGAGCAGATAGATGACCCACCTAAGCTACACGCTCCTCAAGCTGTACGTGACTGTTCTATTTTAAGCACCACATGGACTGATAGCCCAGCACTGGAATGGAAGAATCGATTCATTGCATCTAAAGTAGGAAATGTCCAATATATACTTCCGGCTCTAAGTGGCTATACATCATTTTTAGTAATCTTTTACAAATCGAGGACTGAGTCTTGCCATACTGTCACTTTTCTTGTGCTTTGATGTCCACCGATGCCATTTGCGTCAATCTGATTTGATCTAAATGGATGACAAATTAGTCACAAAAGTTTTGGGGAAACTACCTGCTACATTACTACTACCACTAATACTAAAATATCTACTAAATATACTGTATACTAAAATATATATCCTCATAGGGTAGGTGGCTTTCAGGCTATACTCATGGACAAAGTAAAAAAAGTAAAAAAAAAAACATGTTATGTACTAGGGCTGCAGTCATACATGAATCTCATGACACGGTACAGTTTTGGAAAGATTTGAAAGGGACTGTGATTTTGGTGATATATTGTGAGGTTTGCACTGACTTGGACTGAATGGATTGAATTGAAAAATGAAAACTACACAAAATATGGCTCCAAAATATGGAAAATATGCCCTGTGATTGACTCGTGACCAGTCCAGGGTGTACCCCGCCTCTCGCCCGAAGTCAGCTGGGATAGGCTCCAGCACACCCTGCAACCCTGATGTGTGTGTATGTGCACACATACGTATACTGTTTATGTACCCCCCTCTCGCCCGAAGTCAGCTGGGATAGGCTCCAGCATACCCGCTACCCTAATGAGGATAAGTGGTATAGAAAACGAATGAATGAATGAATGTTGGTGTTTTCTGAGTATTATACTTTCAAAAGACACAGCTTGCAGAGCACCATACGTATTAATGAAATTGCAGAATTGGCCAATAAAAACAGAATCTACTGTTAATTGCAGAATCTCACGAAATTGTGGGGAAGTATTTACTCGGCAGACTGCTCAATCTCATCACATACACTAACCCGCCCCTCCCAAACTAAACAGGTGTAAACGGTGACCAGATATACCAGCAAAAGCTGGCAAATTCACTTAAAAACTCCTCTCCTAAGATAGCAGTGTTTGCTTAGTTTAGCAGAGCATGCTGTTGAGACTGTGTGTGCAGATCAGGCTGTACGAATGTGTTTACACCCTTGTGTTTTCGCGCATGTTAATACAACATTTTAACATTTTAGAATGCCCAGTGAATTTGTGCAAGTAGTGAGTGAAATAAGTACAAGAGGCACGTTTATTCTTGCCCCCAGATTGTCTTAACCCAACGCACAACACACAACACACGTCCGGCCTTCAAAATAAGAGTACCGTTTGCCACATCCTGTCTAATTGTACAAACAAAATAAAGGTGTCAAAATATCTTACATTAATGTAATTAATGTCGGGCCCTATGATTCCCGGAACGGAATTGCAGACAAAATTGCGAAAATTTAAAGAATTTACAGATATTTTATTTGCAGTCACAAAAGTACACACTCTGCTGGTATAATGAGTGTAAAAGGTAACAAAAAAGTAATTATAAAACAAAAATGTAAAAAATCAGATCTCTGGGAAAAATCCAACGCTGCAGTTGCACAATCCGAAAGAGTTGAGGTGAATGCTAGGATGACCCTCAGCATGGACGGACCTATTGGCTCATTATGGCTCCCAAAAATATAACCCAAAGTTTGTAAATATTTCTTTCCATTGTCCTGGGGGGCCGTGTCATTACGTCACAGTGGTTACGCCTCCTATCGGGAAATTTGAAGTGTTGATAATTTTTTAATCCCAACAGACAACTCAGTATAGTCCTCGACATTGAACGCTTTTTACAGGTCAAAATATTAATATATTGGTGCAAAAATGTAAAAATGAAGGTGCAAAATGCAAAACGTTTTGGAATTTAGGGGAGTCCAGGCAGGTCAGACTTTTGCCTGGGTCTTCTTCTGTGATGCCCTCCAGGTTTTTGGTGGAGTTATTTGGCAGTAAGTCCTTCTCTAAATGTCTTCACTTTGTTATTTAGTTATTCAAAAGTCTGAACAAACCATGTCGCTGGCGTCTCGCCTCTGATGCGTTCCAAAATTGGCCGGGTTCTTGTGGCTGTTTTGAATTTCCTCTGATGTCCAAAGAGACAAGAGACAGCAGGTTGGTGTCCATGTTTTTGGAACGCTACATCTGGCGTTAACTTTTTCCCAACTCAAAAACAAAAACCCAGCAGCAGTGGTGGCAAATCCAATATGTAGCGTTACCTTTCGATGATGGCCTGAGGCGGTGTGAGCGACTGTGTGGTGTGGCGAGGTGTCACTACACCAGTAGCGTAGTTCTTCAGCATAGCAATGTGAATAACAATAATAATAACAATGTCGCTGTATATTGGTTAATATGCAGGTCTCATTCTGTAAAAGGAGCGTCGTTGGCGCTTTTTGAAGGGGTTTTTGTGGATGGTATAGGTGCCTCCCATTAGATGTATTCTTAGCTTCCTCCACATCTTAAGTCGGGCCAGCGCTGCCCGACTTAACCCTCAGTCAGTAGGGATGTGTGGACGCTGGATGAAGCAGGGTTTTACATGTGCATGTGTGTGTGTGTGTGTGTGTGACGGCCAAATTTAATTGTGCTGAGCCACCACAAATAAATGAATGTATGGGGAACACTGGTACAATTGGTCTGCCTTGCTTAGCACTCACCAAAGGATGCTCTATGAAAAAGAAATGCACAAAGTCCCGATTGATTGGACAGTGTTTGAGAAATATAACTCCACAAATTTTCTAAACAGAAATGCTGTCCGCTGCGTTAAAAATGCTGGTTATTTTGTGTTGCGCTATTTCTACCTGCTGAGATGTCACAAAAAAAAAGTCTAAAATGTATTTTTAAAAGCGCCGTTGCGTGCAGCACTCACCCACACACACAGAGAGACACAAGCCACAGAGAAATGCTGCTTCTGACGCATGTGCTCTGCTTTACACTTATATTTTGCTATGCTTTTTACTTATCATTTGAACTCGGATCTGTGCCTTTGTTCCACGGCGTTACACCAAATCCCACCAGTGTTCACGTTCAACTGGCCAAAAACCGACATGGGTCTCGTTTCGTGTTATCACAACCAAAGATGACGAGTGCGAACACTGCCTGACAGTACTAACGCACAGCGTGTTTTGGGTTCTGGGTTCTTGGGTTTTCAGCAACAGTCTAGGTTCTGATCTCAACTCCTTTCTGTGTGATGTTTCACATGTTGAGGACCTTTTAACCCCCGGCCGCCAACCTTTCCCGTACAAACTGTGTTGGGGGCTGAGGACTGGATGATATGGCAAAAAAAAATAATTATGATGTTTTTTAGATTGTCCGATCAATTATTATCTTTAGCATTTGTACTAAAAACTAAGGAAAGAAGAGATTAGTCAAGCATTTGTGTTAACATATGAATTCAATACATTTCCTCATTGTTCCGGTGGTGTAATAAAAGCGGAATTGAGCTGGCAGCAGAAGATGTGCAGACTGTGCTCACATTTTCACACTTTACTTGGGTGGTGAGTCCTCTATTACTTACACAGGCTTGCAACCGGTTTTTATGGGCACCTACCACCGGCATACCTTCACACCATCGTGAATGAAGACAAACAGAAAGGTTTGCAGTGAACTAGTAGTTACTGAATATTCAACTTCTGAAGTACAGTATATTGAATATTGAATTTTTTCGCTAACGATCTTAACATAACCCATTCACACAATATGTATTTTTTTCTTTTCACAATTTGATTGATGAGTATTAAATATCCACAGGAAAATATGCCCACTGAATATTACCATATTCAATATAACATTTATCTCAATCAACAATCATGGTCATGAACTCCTAATCAAAATTTGAAAAAATTGCAAAAGTTTACATTTTGCACTGTTGGATCTTTAGGAGGTTCTAAGTAGAGCTTCAAAATGCCTCGTCAACCTAGATAAATTCCTTATTTATAAATGAAATATTTTTGTAGTTAGAGAATCGAAAACTTGTTTGCAACTTTCTAAATAGGGTTTTTAACATTATTAGAGACCTCTAGACATGTAATAACACCCCTATAGGCACATTTACACACCTTTAAGACATAAATAAGACTCATGCTTGTGTGTGTTCCTGTGCTAGTGATCAGGGAGTGATGTCGAGGCTTCAGTAGCCCTGTGAAGGGTACAGTGCATGTTGTGACATCATTCAAACATTGAATTTAAACCCTGTTGTTCTGTTCTTCAATCAAATCTGGTGCTTGGGTGTCTCACCCTACAATACAGTAACATTATTTACACTTAGTGACCAGTGTAAAATACTACATATCATCACAACGTCTTTGAATTCTGACCGACTTATGTTTGTGTTTTATTTCATTTAGCCATTTATATGCTTGCAAATGCTTCAAGTTTAAGGCCTTCTTCAACCACAAACCAGCATTATTTATTAATGAATATTCTCAGGGCATTCAATTGATCGGAACTGAACTGTTCAGGTTAGGTCTTAGCAGATCTTTCGCCTCTCATCTGAGCAGGCATCTTTAGTTCATGCTCAAAGTCTAGATGGGGCACACACCAGTCAGACTAGATAGGATAGTTGGATAAAAACATACTAAAAATGGAGACATCTATATTGCAAATGAACTTATCAGCGTTTTTTGTCAGACAACAACAATGTGTTAAAGTGTAAACTTAAAATGACAACGTGCTTTTATTTTGTATTTCAGAGAAGAGAAGCCAATCCAAGCCAGAACTGTAAACTTGGTTGGGCAGAAAAAACCTCAGCAACAAAATGACGTCCGGTGAGTTCACTGTACTGTACTGCATTTGCCAGGAGTTGAGCCTCTGGAATTCTGGAAGAAATACTGTAAGAGTCTAAATTGGGTTGTTTATTAGGCATGTTGACTGCATCCTGTCAATAGCTGTCCGTCTGCTCTTTTGCTTCATGTTTATGTTTTGTTGTGAGATACACTTTACGCCTTTGCTTAGTCACCAGGACAGTAACTCCTGCTGAATGGATTGCATGCCTATGCAAAGATCAATTCTGTCTTTTATAATCAAACGTGTCTGCATATTTGTCATATAATTATAATGTAGTTACAGTAGATGCCTACTTTTTGTGGAGGTTACTCTCCGGAAACACCGTAATCCTTACAAATGTCAATTTCTAACGCACCTCTGCTGCTAGCCTGATGTTAACAGTCTCTTCTGATCAACATTTGCAATAAAAATGGTATATGTTTAATTGTTGTAATAAAAGTGATGGTATGTCCTATCTAGTCCTATCTAGTTCACCAATGCACTCAATCCCACGTCCAAAGTTTCCTTAAAAAAGGCGTCTCATCCACTGTAAGTTTAGTTAAGTATATGTTTTCTTGAAAAATTAAGTAAAATATGTTTTTGTGATTTTATGCTTCCTTTTTTCCATATCATATAATGAATAGCAGGGACGAAGCCTGTAATTCTGGGCCCCATGAAAAAAAAATCTGGTTGCCCTGCCCTGCTGCACCGATCATCTGTCGACCTCACGCTCCAACCTTCCCTCACTCGTGAACAAGACCTCGAGTATCTCAAGTTTGTACAAGGACCGAATGGCACGTAGTTGCACACCACCAATCCTGTACTCCTGGAGCACCCCCCACAGGAAACCACGAGGGACGCATTAGAATGCCTTTTCCAAGTCCACAATACACATGTAGACCGGTTGGGCAAACTCCCATGTACCCTCGCAAGGTTGTGTAGCTGGTCGAGTGTTTCACAACCGGGACGGAAACCACTTTGACCCTCCGGTAACCGAGGTTTGATTAACAGTCGTACCCTTCTCTCCAGCACCCTGGAATAGACTTTCCCAGGGAGGCTGAGGATTGTGATCCCCTATAGCTGGAATACACCCTTGGGTCACGCTTCTTAAAAAGGCGGACCACCAACCCGGTCTGCCAGTCCAGAGGTACTGTTCCTGTCTTCCACACAATGTTGAAGAGAAGTGTCAGCCAAAGCAGTCCCTCAACATCCAAAGCCTTGAGAAACTCAGGGCAAAACTCGTCCACCACCGGAGCCTTGCCACTGGGGAGTGTTTTGACTACCACAGATACCTCAGGAACGGTGATGGAACTGTCAACGTTCGTGTCTTGACATACAGGATATATGTCAGTGGGATTGAGAAGGACCTCAGAGTATTCCTTCCATCAACCAACTATATCTTCAGCTGGAGTCAGCAGGCCTGTGTCTGCACTGTAAACAGTGTGGACCGGACACTGCTTACCCTTTCTGAGGCACCGGGCGGTTTGCAGGAACCTCTTCAAAGCCGACTGAAAGTCGTGCTCCATGGCCTCACAGAACTCCTCCCACAGCCGAGTTTTTGTTTCCACCAGCACCGAAGCCACGGGCCGCTTGCCCTGCCGGTACCCATTGGCTGCTTCAGGAGTCCCATAAGCCATCCATGCTTGATAGGACTCCTTCTTCAGCTTGATGGCAGCCCTGAGTTCTGGTGTCCACCATCGAGTCTGATGGTTGCCGCCACGACTGGCACCAGACCACCCTGCGGGCACAACTCCAAACAGTTGCCTCAACAATGTAGGCATGGAATATGGCCCATTCGGACATCAGGTCCCTAAACCAATAGAAAATACAATTAGAAAAAAATTGGCATGCATAATACGTTTAAGGTAAGACTACTGTAATCATTTGATGTGGTTATAGATTAATTTGTAGAATTATTTAGAATATATGACTTTTATTTTTAAATAAACTCTCCTCAACACAATAGTAATTTATGGACGGTCCCTAGTAACAGCAAGCGGTTAGACCGGTACCATGAGACAGCAGTTCAGACACAGTGAAGGGTAACTACCGCTGTAGGTACGGAGTCGAATATCTAGCACCCAACGTGAAATGAACTTCACCACGGGCATGTCTGCATGGTGGTGTTGTGTTTTCTTCTTCATCCCGTTGGCGGGGTTCGTGTGTCAAGCAGCTTTGAGGCGCCCTACTGTACCTACCACATTGAAGTGTGGCCCGGAGTTACAAACCTTATATGACAACCAGACCGGCCAGATCTCGTTTAGTCAAGCTCGTCAAGTTTATCCGAGCTTCAAAGTACCTCGGATCGGCAGCCAATCCTGAGGCTATTTCAAACAGTGGTACATGTATGCTGTACATTTTGCACTCAAGTACAATAATCCCTCCTTTATTGCAAACAATTGGTTCCAGACCTGACCATGATAAGTGAATTTCTGTGAAGCAGTATTCCCTATCAATAAGTAGAATATTTTCTGAGCTAGAGCACTGAAAACCTGTTTACCATCTTCTAAATCCATTTAACATTATTAGAGCACTCTAGGTATGAAAAAGCACCCCCATAGTCACCTGTAACAGTAGTAGGACAGCTATTACCCAAATAAACATTTAAGACATAAATAAGACTCGTGTGTGTTGTAAATGTGTTTCGGTGATAGAGGACAGAAAATGATATCCGATGGCATGATGGTGTGAATCCACAAAATTCGAAGCATGAAGTGGTGTGGGATTACTGTATTTACACATTATTACTGACTTATGAGAAATATGAAAAACATTATGTAGGTCCCGGCTGTATAGGTTACAATTAGGAATGCCCAATATTGGCTTTTTTGCTGATATCTGATATGCCGATATTGTGTTAAAACCTTACATTTTCACTTTCCGATTCTGATATCAACCAATAATAATACCGATATGTGCAACATATGACCTGTTGTGGAATGAACACACAATATTGTTTCAGACATGCACCCAAGTGTGTTCCGTTTGCGGGTCATGAAGTTGTTGTAGCCACGTAGCTGTTGTTAAAGAGTTGTTGTTTGTTGTCGAGTGGTTAAGTTGCCCGACTTTTGTATTAAACAAAATGAAAAAACCAGGGAAAAAGATATTTTTCAAAAGGTTGTCAATTGGAATCATCCGAGGGCTATGGATATGAAATCAAGCGCAGGCCAGCCACCCTCTTGGCTCACATCCGTCATCTCGTCAAGCTAGAAGTTTGCTGATTTATTTCCCCCCCTGTATCTTTTCAAACATGTAACCTGTGTTTTACAGAGCGTGTTGTATTGTGGGGACAGCCTTTTCTTTGTGTGTCTATGTGTGTGCGCGCGCATGTATAAACATTTTTTGATCATTAGTACAGATGTGAATTGCCAGTGTTACTTGAAACAGGCTCTGGCATCTTGCTTTGATGTAATATGAGCATTTCAATTCTTTCCATCTTATTCGCGCTCGGAAATTCAGACTCGTGACTTCTGCAGCCCATAATGTCTTTCTTTTTGCCACAGAGTGATGAAAGGATAACGCTTGTCTATGTTTCCTCTATTTGCACTGTGCATGCGGAGTCTGTCTGCTGCTGGGGGAGAGATGGATATGAAATCAGATGGAAGACTATAGCAATATGAGTATTATTTATAACACTATATAGGGTGTCCTGACGCATTTGAGTATCTGACTACATGTCCAATGTAAACAAAATCAAATAAATAATTTTTTTCTAAATCAGAATTGCACCAATAATCCAGTAATCAAACAGATTTCATAATAGATTTCATCAAGCGTCTCAAATGCTCAATACGCGCACCGCCTGTGATACGATGCTCATCAGTCATCAGTTGTCCAGCTCCTGCCAAACATGCTGTAGCATGTCTTGCGTAACGTTCTCCAGTGACTCCATGATTCTCTGCGTCAGTTCCTCTAGACTTGAAGGAAGAGAAAAGACTTATGACTTATGATTCATTTCAAATCGCCCGTATTATATTCATTCATTTGCTATGCCGCTTATCTTCACTAGCAAGGGTATGCTGGAGCCTATCCCAGCTGTGTGTGGGCGAGAGGCGGGGTACTCCCTGGACTGGTCGCCAGCCAATTGCAGGGCAGATACTGTACAGACAAACAAGCATTCACACTCACATTCATGCCTATGGACAATTTTAAGTCGCCAGTTAACCTTACATGCATGTTTTGGGAGTAAGCCAGATTACCACGAGAAAACACATACAACACACAGAGGGAGAACATGCAAAAATATCTGCAAACTGAGATTTTTCAGAACCCAGTTCTTCCAGATGTCCTGACTTTGTGGCCAACATGCTAACCACTAGGCCACCGTACAGCCCGTATAAAAACAAGCAAAAAAAAATCCCCAAAAAACAAACACACAATTAAAAGTAAAAACATAACTTAAATAAAATTGTACTCAATTTGAGCAAGCCGAGCGGTGGCCTAGTGGTTAGCATTTCGGCCACACAGTCAGGAGATCTGGGTTCGAACCTCCGAATCTGTGTGGAGTTTGCATGTTCTCCGTGCGTGCATGGGTTTTCTCGGGACTTAGGTTTCCTCCCCCTGATGTAATATGCTACACTGCTCACTAGGTGTCAATAATGTTACTGTAGTGTTGGGTGATACACGCAACCACCAGACTTGATTGCCAGAACCCCAGTGATACTTCCTGTCCAATAGCACCGGAACACATTTACAGCCTGAGCACAATTCTTGTTTATGTCTTAAATGTCTTATTTTCTCGTAATATGTCTACTATATTGGGTAATCGGAAGGTAATGGGAATGTAATCTCATGTCTAGAAGGCTCTAAGATGTTGGCTGTTTAATTCAGGAAATTTAATTGGTTAAATTAGCTCTCACAGTATGTATACACACAGTACATATACTGTACAAAGACATTTCATAAATACCGAAAATAAATAAAATGTGACAAAGTCTAAGATTGAGATGTGCAAATGTGACAATAATGCGCAACGATCAAGTAAGTTGACGTGTGATCAATAAATCGGGACATTATCTGCATTTGTAACAAAATTAGTATTAAAATTTGAAAAAAAAACAGGATCAAATAAGCATAAAAATATAGACACGTACACATTGTTGGCTTTTTAAAGTTGTAATGGCTATTTCTTCTCTTTAGCCTTTCTTCCCAGTTCTTTGGACTACGTTGCCGCCTGAGAAATAGTCAATGATTATACATCTTCACGGTTTTCAAATTGTATAAAAGAAATAAGACCAAACTATTTGCGCTGGACTCTTAGCATCAATGAAGAAGATTAAGGAAGAACCCAGAGTGAAACTACACAGACTCTTTATTGCAATTTCCATGCCGCTCTAGAAAGTGAAAGTTAAGCTTGTGCACCTGGAAAGTGAAAGTGAAGTTTAGTCGCGAGACTGGCTTGAAGTGCATGTAACTCTTCTGATAATGTGTCTGTTTACCATCTTCTCCTGGCAGTACTTTTCCGTGGCTCATCTGTGAGTAGTTGTTGCTATGTGAGTGTGTGAGGCAAGATTTTCAAACTGTATTGAAAAAGGAAGAGCAATATATTTGCTTACAATGCTGGACTTTTACCATCAATGAGGAAGACTGACAAATGAAAGTACACAGCAGTGGCTTCAACCAGTGTGTCTATTTACCATTTTCTCCACTAAGTACTTTCCCATGAGTTGTCTGTGAGTGTTGCTCAACTCCAGTTGTGCTCTGTGAGTGTATGTGTCAAGAAGGCCTTCTATGATAAACTATGAGACTAAAAATGCACTGAGCTAACAGCCTAAATCTGTAAGTTGCATATTGTGTACATTCCATGTGTTTTCTGCAGATACAAATCCGACCAAAAATCTGCACATTTGCGGGGCCGTGAGTGCTGAATCACGAACGTGCGGGGATTCACTGTATAAAATTTAGAAAAGAAGGAGGTCAATTTGGCACCGTTTCAATTTTAACACACCAATTTCCAACCTCTATTTTTTAAAGCTGTTAAGGAAAAATGCGGCGCAGCACAATTATTCCTAATGTTTAGGTCCATTCTAATGCCCATCCCGCTGACTGAGATGCCAATTTGTTTGTTCTATTCTGTCGTTTTCTGCAAATTTCCCCTAATAGCAAGGCACCATGGCGATGGCCCAGCACCCACTACTAAGCCCTGAGATTGGCAAGCAGTCATTTCCTGACTTCCTCCAGAGATTGACTGTTATCCTGGCCTCCCCTTGTGCCTCTCTGAGCACGGGCCAGGAAGATGTTTAACTCAATCTCTGTTTCACATCTAGATGTCAGTGAGAAGAGCCTTTGGATCTTCCTAAGCTTAACACTGATATGCGTGTGGTTAGTCTAAGAAGGAGCAGGCCCATCAGTTTTTTGTGGCTTTGGATGTGATGACAGTGAAATGCAACGGCAAGCTTGTAAACGATGGCCACAAGTTGGATAGTATTACACCTACGGAGCGTATGGATTGTATAACACTTATGGCAGTGGTTCTCAGTTTTTTTCTGTCAGTATTACTGATCATTTAGTTCAAAGTCTGATGGGCTTTTATAACTTCATTCTGACCTGAACCCATCAACAGTAGTGCAATTCTAACATCATATACAGTATGTTTCTCCAACTCACAAACAGTTCTCTAGTTGTTGTTCCTCAGAACGATGGCCATCATTCTCACTGCAAAAACGTGTGATGCATTCAGGGACACTCCGAACATTACAACAACAGCTTTATTATGTGTGTACGTGTAGTCTAAATAAACATGAAGTGGATATTGTTATTGTTTGTTATTACAGTATTTTGTAACTTGGATATACAATTTGCTGCATTTAAGAATGCTGGGAAATTCCATAAAAACACTAAAAACACATAAATTCACCTTAAACCACATGATGTTTTTGAAGGCAGCCCCTCATGGCTCAAAGTGTGATTGAAATGTTCAAGTACTATTAAAGAGGCTAGTGTAAGGCAAATAGATTTTTGACATGTGTGGTATCTTTTAGCTTGATTTACATTTTCAGTTCATTTTGAGCTAGTCATGCATACAATATATAAACATTTATAATCCTGTCATTTATCTTTCTGTTAATAAAATACAGTAAAAGTGGGCATATTTCAGATAAGTTGCAAAAAGTGAATAAATCAGAAACTGTGATTGAATGGATGGAAATCATTTGACAGCATAATTTAAAAACACAAAGTGTATTATTTCTGGTCTTATTAGTATCAAAAGGTATAGTTTTTGTCATGATATTACACATTTTTGCTGTTTTATTTATTTTATTGTATATTCAAATGTGCTACAGGCCAACAAAAAAACAAGTTCCACTCTGCAAAAAGAAAAAAATGTCAGCTTTGTGTTATTGTATCATATTATTATATATTAGAAATAGAGTATTATAAATTATTATAAATTATATAAATATAACATAAATATAAAGCCACAAATGGCCCCAAACAGAAAGAGTAAAAAAAAAACATTATAATTATCTGTGCTGTTAATGTAGGTCAGCTGTGGCATAAATTGTGTTTTTTTCTTTTCACAATGTCCCTAAAATGTCTTGCAAATGTTCTGGTGTGGGCTGTCTTTAATTTCATTTTTATCATATGCCGTGGGCCAATTAAAATAAAATTGCGGGCCACTCTTCACTCTTGTGATGCACTTTAGACACCCATCTTGTACATGTAAAATCTTGGTATAATAATAAACAGATGTGTGATAATCAAAGTCAGTTGTGGTATGTGCATATGTCAAGAATGCCAGCAAGCTTGGCTGTACGATAGTACGTTAAGTACACCTCACTGGTCAGTGGGAACCCGGGCTTTCAGCCCACTGGCTAGCGTGCCCATGATGTGGGCTGTGTGCAGGGCTAGACTGAACAGGATTACCAATATTACACATATGATGTGTGTTATGAAGCAGAGTTACGATGCCATCTACTATACTATACATCTACTACATGTGGTGGTCCAATTTTTTTTTTTTACCAAAAGCACTGTCATGTGGTAGGTATCACTTCTGTCACAGATTTGGTTTTGTTTGTTAGATAAACCCAATGCCTCCCAACATTTTTTGTCCTTCTTAGTGAATGGTATCAATCTTAATGTCCCCATGCTGGTGTTTAGTATGCAGGAGGCAGATATCTATGGAGATGTTACAGTTTGGGGCTGATCCAAATTAGAATTGTTTGGGCTTGGCAGAATAATGCTTGAGAAGTATGTACTGTAACCTTTTAAAATAAGTGGTCTACAAAGGCATCCTTCAAGGCAATGGAAAGGTTTGGCCCTCATATCCACTTTGGATGCATACGTGTTATATCGCTCTACCGCTTTGCCATCATTCCAGTATGCATGTATACTGTGTGTGGCATTACCAGGACATATGGAGCCCCGTCTGGGGAGTAGACTGCCCACTTACCTCTGCTGTTGGCTTTGGTGCTCCTTCCATCTGTCCATCCTCTCTCTTGTTCCTCACTCCATCTCATCATCTCATTATCACTTAGTTCTTCAGGTTTTTCTGTTTTTTGCTTTTTTTTTGGTATTTATTTTACTATTTCCTGTTTTTTTTTGTTTGCAGTGATGTATCTAATTGAATTACTAAAAATCCAAATATAAACGTATGTATGCATTTATGAATACATAGTTTGTGGTGTAGCCGGACTGTGTCTGTGCCACATTGTAACATTTTTAAACTATTTAAACATTTTTTGGCATCTGATTTTTAAAAATAATTTTTCTGAATCAGATCTGGTACCGATCCTGAGTACCGATCCTACCGATCTCCTCCCCTGAGCCACCACCTTATCATGGTGGAGGAGTTTGCATGTCCCAATGATCCTAGGAGCAAAGTTGTCGGGGGCTGTCATGCCCCTGGTAGGGTCACCCATGACAAACAGGTCTTAAGAGAGGGACCAGATAGAGAGTGGCTCAGAAGACCCTGATGATGATTAAAAACATTGGAAACTTCGTTTTCCCTCGCGCGGATGCGGGTCACCGGGGTCCCTCTCTGGAGCCAGGACCCGAGGTGAGGCACGACGGCGAGCGTCTGGTGGCCAGGCCTGCACCCATGGGGCCCGGTCGAGCACAGCCCGAAAAGGTAACGTGGGTCCTCCCTCCCATGAGCTCACTACTCGTAGGCGGGGCCAAAGGGGTCAGGTGCTAAGTGAGCTGGGTGGCGTCCGGAGGCGGAGGCCTTGGCGGTCCAAACCTCGGCTACAGAAGCTAGTTATCGGTACATGGAATGTCACTTCTTCGGCGGGGAAGGAACCTGAGCTGGTGCATGAGGTGGAGAAATTCCGGCTAGATATAGTCGGACTCACCTCAACGCACTGCAAGGGCTCTGGAACCAGTCCTCTTGAGAGGGGCTGGACTTCATTCCACTCTGGTATTGCTGGCAATGAGAGGCGACGGTCAGGGGTGGCAATTCTTGTTGCCCCCCGGCTCCAAGCCTGCACGTTGGAGTTTAACCCGGTAAGCGCGAGGGTAGTTTTCCTACGCCCTTGGGTTTGGGCACCAAACAGCAGTTCAGAATACCCACTCTTTTTGGAGTCCTTAGGGGAAGTACTAGAGAGAGCTCCCTCGGAGGATTCCCTTGTTCTGCTGGGTGACTTCAAAGCTCATGTTGGCTGCGACAGTGAATCATCGAGAGAGGTGTGATTGGGAGGAACGGCCCCCTGATGTTAACCCGAGCGGTGTTTTGTTATTGGACTTCTGTGCTTTGCCTGCCGGTACCTGTCAGCTGCCTCCAGAGTCCCATGGGCCAAAACGGCCTGATGGACTCTTTCTTCAGCTTGACGGCATCCCTTACAGCTGGTGTCCACCAACAGATCCTGGGATTACCGCCATGACAAGCACCGACCACCTTACGGCCACAGCTTCGAACAGCCGCATCGACAATGGAGGCACGAAACATCGCCCACTCGGACTCAATGTCCGCTGCTTCCTTCGGAACATGGTCAAAGCTCTCCCGCAGGTGGGAGTTGAAACTCCTTCTGACAGGGGACTCTGCCAGACGTTCCCAGCAGACCCTCACAATGCCTTTGGGTCTGCCCGGTCTGACCAGCATCCTCCCCCACCATCGGAACCAACCAACCACAAGGTGGTGATCAGTTGACAGCTCCGCCCCTCTCCTCACCCGAGTGTCCAAAACATGTGGCCGCAAGTCCGACCACACAACCACAAAGTCAATCATTGAACTGCGGCCCAGGGTGTCCTGGTGCAGAATGTACATGTGGACACCCTTATGCTTGAACATGGTGTTCGTTATAGACAATCCGTGACGAGCACGAAAACACCACTCGGGTTAAGATAAGGGGGGCCAAAAAGGGTGGGTATTCTGAACTGCAGTTTGGTGCCCACACCCAAAGGCGTAGGGAAACTACCCTCTCGCTTACCGGGTTAGTTAGGTGAGTCCGACTATATCTAGCCAGAATTTATCTACCTCACACACCAGCTCAGGCTCCTTCCCCGCCAGAGAGGTGACATTCCACGTACCGACAACTAGCTTCTGAATAGGATCGGAACGCCAAGGCCTCCGCCTCCGGCCGCCACCCAGCTCACTTGGCACCCAACCCCTTTGGCCCCATCTACGAGTGGTGAGTTCATGGGAGGGGGGGACCCATGTTACCTTTTCGGGCTGTGCCCGACTGGGCCCAATGGGTGCAGGCCTGGCCACCAGAGGCTTGCCATCATGCCCCACCTCCAGGCCTGGCTCCAGAGGAGGACCCCGGTGACCCGCGTCCGGGCGAGGGAAAACGAAGTCCAATGTTTTTAATCATCATCAGGGTCTTTTGAGCCACTCTCTATCTGGTCCCTCCCCTAGGACCTGTTTCTTATCTTGGGGCTATTTACCATTGCCAAGATATTTTGATTGACATAAGGGTCAAAGACTTATCAATCACTTCCCATGTTTCCTGTTCTATTGGACCACAGGTATGTAAAAGTGTTTCAAAATTTGTGAAAATGTTTAACATTGTGTTGATGTGTGCGTTCAACCGAATTTGTGGGGCTGGGTTTGCTGAACTGCAAATGTGCTGAAATTCAGGCAATATCAAATCAGATAAATAACGTGAAGCATGAAGAATGGGTGAGGGAGCAGTGGGAGGGAAGAGAAAAAAGGTTTCTAGTATATCATAGACCTAATTTGGTGATGTAAAAGGTGTTACATACATGGTCTCTTATAAGATAAAGACTTTTTCATCCCCACCTTCACTTCCCTTCAGTCAGTGTTTGTTAACAACATTTCCAAGCGACAAAAGCAGTGGCTAGCGTGTTTAATCAATATCGACATTGGTGTCCATCCCCTCAAAGACGGAGAGTAAGAGCTAAAGGGAGGACTTCAAGTGGGGATAGAATAAGGTAGCGAGTCCAGCCGAGCAACGCAGCAGGGAAAGTTTGGAAGTGAAGGATGCAAGAACAACAGAGCTTGGCACAGAGCGCGACAACGTCCGGATGTCCCTGATGCCATATGGCCACAGCACGTACAGTACAGTATAAGTACAGTGTAGCAGCTAAAGCAGGGATGGCCAAACATTGTCTGAGAAAAGAAAGGGTGCAAGGGCCACTTTGATATTTTGTGAAGCAACACATGGACCAATCCTAAGAAGTTATGTATATTTTAAGAAGATAGTTTTGTGGTATAGGTGAAAAAGTTTAATGCAGCCTTTGACCCCCCAATTTTTGCTGTTGTCTTCAAATGTTCCAAATATCGTTTTGAATAATCTTCATACATTTTCTTATCTCAACAAGATAACTTTCTCATATTGTATAAATTATGTTTTTCCCAAACCAACTTGATTTTGTTTTGTTTTTTCTCATTATATTATGACTTTGAAAGAATGTATTATTTATTCTTCATATTTCAATTCTATGCTCATGAGATTATTTTTAGTCATAATACAAATTTA
This sequence comes from Oostethus manadensis, assembly GCA_024372805.1. NCBI lineage: Eukaryota > Metazoa > Chordata > Actinopteri > Syngnathiformes > Syngnathidae > Oostethus > Oostethus manadensis. Next base: position 53,431 of record QODF01000134.1, read on the forward strand.
ATCTTGTAAAATTGTGACTCTTTTGTTAATATTTTGACTCCTACTATTACCTCAGAATTTTTTTGACTTTATTCATGTAAAATGACATGTAAAATGACAATCGTTTTCTTCTAACTTTTCTTCTCTTCATTATAGTTTTATTCCATAATATTATGACTTTATTATTGTAACACTATAACGTTTTCCACAACCCAGTTTTCCAAAAATCAAACTTTTGTCCATCTTTTCTGTTTTCTACACTTCGGGTTGTTGCTCAACCTCAGATTGGAGGCAAACTGTTGCCATCAGAAAACTAAAATGAAATGTTAAGGCAAGTACATTTAACCTCCTTACTGTAATGGTATTCAGTAAATTCTTTCAGCTGCGATATAACTATCCGAGTCAATAGCAATGTATTCTATTTGGAGTGAATAAAAGCAGTTGTAACGCCAACTCTGGAGAGAAGGATCTGCCACCCTGCAATGCAAGCAGTCTCTAGAGGGAACCCGAGTTCTTCTTCTGCGATCTGTGTTATATCTATATGTTGGAGTACTTATCCAAGACAGAGTAGAAAATATTCCATTCCTAACAATGGTCATAGAAAAAAATCTAGGTAATTGCTGTAAATATTTGCACATGTAAAAGAACTCATTCATTTTTTTATACCGCTTATCCTCATTATGGTCGCGGGTATGCTGGAGCCTATCCCAGCTGACTTTGGGCAAGAGGCGGGGTACACCCTGGACTGGTCGCCAGTCAATCACAGGACACATATAGACAAACAAATATTCACATTCATGCCTATGGACAATTTAGAGTCGCCAATTAAGCTAACATGCATGTTTTTGGAATGTGGGAGGAAACCGGAGTACCCGGAGAAAACCCACGCATGCACGGGGAGACCATGCAAACTCCACAAAGAGTTGCTCAACCGAGATTCGAACCCTGAACCTCCTGACTGTGGGGCCATTGTGCTACCCACTCATCCACCATGTGGCCATGTCAAACAATTGAATTGTAAAATCTAAAATCAGTAAAACAATCAATCCAAACTATGATAATAAGTGACAATGCAAGTAGAATTTACTTTTTCTTCTTCTTCTCTGAACTTCTGTTGCTAAGACCGGTCTTTCTTTTTAAAAAAAGTGTTGCTAAAAACCTCAAAAATACAAAGTAAATAAGCAGATATATAGCATAGTAAACAGAATGGAATGCAGCACTTTATACTAATTGTATTATTTGATGAAAAAAGTGTAAGTATTCTGGACCAAGTCTAGTCCGGATACTGTTTCAAAAAAGGTGCTAAAGTATTTTCTGCAACTAATAAGGTGCTAAAAGGAGTGTGGGTGGATGCACTTTGCATGCAAACAAACTCTCAGAGAGAGACAAAGAGCTGAAAATTATGGAAGCATTGGAATACTTGACTTCAGATCCTGAGTTGAAGGCTCTCCCTTCAGAACTGATAACCAAGAGACGAGCCAGATTTCATTTCTAAACTGAGAAAGGGTGGATTGCTTGTTTATTTTTTAAATTCACGTCGGCCTTTTATTTGAATATCGATCCAAGAGCAAGAGAATGATTCGTGCCAGGCCATAGATGACTGAAGCCCAATAGTGGATAGATGAAGCTGGCCTAACAATCTTCCTTGCAAAATGAAAACACAACATGCCAACATTTGGCTTCTTGGCACTAATCAACCTGAAAAACTGAAGGACTTTGATTTGCCTTATTTTTGGACACATTTGCTGAATGTCAGGCAGGGGGTCTTTTCAAACTTGTTTTATTGTGACTATCTTGTCGTTGAGGATCCAAGTTCTGGTCCAAAACCATTCTTGGCCCGAGTCATTGTAAAAAAAATAAACAGTTTAACTGGAGAACTAAGTAAAGGATTGTGGAGTGGACCCAATATGATGATAATTAGTATCTGATGCTAAATGATGAGTTCATATAATGAATATGAGTTTGAAAGAATGTATGCATTCCCACCTTTAGAGTCAAACCAAATCAATTTTGCCCTTCAGTAAACAAACTTATGTGTACAGATATGACGATCTGAATTAAGCCGTTGCCTTATTTCTGTATAATAAAGTGACAGCGACCTATACATGAAAATGTTTCACCACCTGACCATTACACCTAAAAATGGGATCAGATTTTGCAGCTATGAACAGCTTTATTTCAGTTAGTGATGTTGATGGAACTCTGGCAGTCTCTGTCTTGGTTCTAGCAGGGTGTTACTAGAACAAAGGTCATGGCTTTCAGGTTTTTCCACACCAAATTCATCTAAACATACCTTACTGGCCTGGGCATCCCTGCTGAAGAAACAGAAACCAAAGCATGACTTGGTGTAGTGCCACACTGCTGTAACTGCAACCACAATTACAGAACATGGTGGATCCCCTCACACTGGATGAGCCGACAAAAAATAATAAATTACCTCAAAAGTAGGCCACTTTGTCTGCAGAAACCATTCACCATAGACCTGTAAAAAGGTTGTTTTTTTGTTTTTTGAATGTTTTTTGCACTGAAAGAGAGCTGCAACAATGTAGTGATTAATCATTGATTAATCTATCATCCAGTTAATTGACAAATATTTTGGTATTTAATAATTAAAACAAATTGTAAATATCCTCTGATTTCAGACTCTCAAATGTTCTTAGTCATTCATGAAAGAATATCTTTGTGATTAGGATATTAATTTTGGTCCACGTAGGGAAGGGGTGGCCAAAGCACAAGAAAAATCTAGCAAGAAAAATTTTCGACAAAAATAGCATTGTAAAAGTATAAGGAAAAATAATGTCAAAGCTCTAATAATATTATGGGACGAGAGCAGAATTTACACGAAGAAAGTTAAAATAGTTGGACATTAAAAACAAAAACAACAGCAGAAATGGAAACGACAACTGTAATTTGACAAAAACAAAGTCAAAATATTCAGAAAAAAAGTTGTATTCTAAAGAAAAAAAGAAAGATGTGAATACCTATTTTTTGTAAAATTAGGTTGGGGAAAAAATTACAGTATTATGGGAAAAAAGTCATAACATTACTAGAAGAAAATTTATGAAAATCATTAGAGAAGAATGTTGAAAAATTTGCAAAGTAAAAAAACAACAACAAAAATGGAGAAATAAAGAGCAAATACACTATGACATCGTGGTTCACCTTTTGCAGATTTTTTTGAAAGTCTACAATATTGTGTTCTGCATCCTGATTGGCTAAGAGAGAACCCACGCACTGTGCTTTGCGGCCTGATTGGCTACGGGACTGTAGACCGATGTCAATCTCTCAGAATGTGTTTCATTTGCCAAATTTACATAAATGTTCCATCGCTAGTCATGCAACTCTGAAGTGGTTTTATCCCTGATAATGCTCACTATGCCACCAAAACCTTCTGCACCATTAAAGGCACCTGCGGCCGCACCCAAAAGGTAGAGGAGGATGCTAACCATTGCACAAAAAGTTCGGACATGAAGAAGGAAAGTAGAATTTACCAGCTTTAGGGCGCCATTATCCGTTGTTGTTTGGTGTTGAAACATTGTTGGCTGCCAATGTTACTGCTCAGTTGTGGATTCTGGCGCTGCATAGCAACATTTTGTCATAATAAAAACATGGGTTTGGGTTCTCTCAGCCCGGATCTCCGGGCTGGAGCCACAGGCTGCAAGCCAAAGCGTGACACGTTTTTTTTATCTACTAAAGTTTGAAGTTGTGGAGTGTTAAAACAAGAGATAAATGTGAGAAAATGTTAATGCCTGTCTGAGAAAAGTGTTCAAATGAAATAAAAATAAACATTTTCACCTATATCACAACGCTGAAATGCAGTTTTTATCTTGTAATATGTATACATTATATACATTATATAAATTATATAGCATATTCCCATCTTTGAACATCCCTGGTCTAAGGCCTAACCGATTTTGAGGCCAAGGATTTGTGGTGTGCAATAAAAAAGTAACATAAAATACATTTTTTTAGACATTTGATAGCATAGTCTTCTAACTATAAGAACTTTTATTTGGTTTACAGGTATAAATAGAAAAAGGAATTCACCAGTGCAAATCACAATAGTAAACAAAGTGGAATATTTTTGGCTTGCTCTTACAATTCATGTTCAAAGTTCGACCAACAGCATTGATTCCTTCACAAAAGTCTAATCATTGATTCAGTTGCATCAATTTAGGATGATACTCCATTCCATTCCATTCCATTTTCTTCCGTTTATACAAGTCCGGGTCGCGGGGGCATCAGTTTCAGTAGGGAAGTCCAGACTTCCCGGTCTCCGGCGACCTCTTCCAGCTCCACCGGGAGGACAACAAGGCGTTCCCAGGCCAGCGGTGAGACATAGTCCCTCCAGTGTGTCCTAGGTCTTCCCCGGGGCCTTCTCCCGACTGGGCATGCCCGAAACACCTCACCCTATCTCTTAGGGTGAGTCCAGCCACCCTATGGAGGAAACTAAATTCCGGCGCTTGTATCCGCCATCTTGTTCTTTCGGTCATGACCCATAACTCATGACCATAGGTGAGGGTGGGAACGTAGATCGATCGGTAAACAGAGAGCTTTGCCTTCCGGCTCAGCTCTCTCTTCACCACGACGGTCCGGTACAGGGACCGCATTACTGCAGATGCTGCACCGATCCGTCTGTCGATCTCACGCTCCAACCGTCCCTCACTCGTGAACAAGACCCTGATATACTTGAACTCCTCCACCTGCGGCAAGACCTCACTCTTAACCCGTAGGGTACAGTCCACCCGTTTCCGACTGAGAACCATGGCCTTGGATTTGGAGGTGCTGAGTCTCATCCCAGAAGCTTCACACTCAGCTGCAAACCGCTCCAGTAAACGCTGAAGGTCACAGCCTGATGAGGCCATAAGGACCACATCGTCTGCAAATAGCAGAGACGAGATCCTAAGGTCACCAAGCTGGACTCCCTCAACACCTTGACTGCGCCTAGAAATTCTGTCCATGAAGATTATGAACAGAATCGGTGACAAAGGGCAGCCTTGGCGGAGGCCAACGTTCACCGGAAACAAGCTCGACTTACTGCTGGCAATGCGAACCAGGCTCCTGCTTCGATTGTACAAGGACCGAATGGCACGTAGAAGCGGACCATCAATCCCGTACTCCCGGAGCACCCCCCACAGGACACCACGAGGGACACGGTCGAATGCCTTTTCCAGGTCTACAAAGCACATGTAGACTGGTTGGGCAAACTCCCACATACCCTCGAGTACCCTTGCAAGGGTGTAGAGCTGGTCCAGTGTTCCGCGACCGGGACGAAAACCACATTGCAGCTCCTCTAACCGAGGTTCGACTAACGGTCGTACCCTTCTCTCCAGCACCCTGGAGTAGACTTTCCCAGGAAGGCTGAGGAGTGTGATCCCCCTATAGTTGGAACACACCCTCCGGTCACCCTTTTTAAAAATGGGGACCACCACCCCGGTCTGCCAGTCCAGAGGTACTGTTCCTGACTTCCATGCAATGTTGTAGAGGCGTGTCAACCAACACAGTCCTCCAACATCCAGAGCCTTGAGAAATTCTGAGCGGAACTCGTCTACCCCCGGAGCCTTGCCACTGGGGAGTGATTTGACTACCCCAATTACCTCAGCCACGGTGATAGAACTGTCCACGTACGTATCCTCAGACTCTGCTTCCTCTATGGAAGGCATGTCAGTGGGATTGAGAAGGGCCTCGAAGTATTCCTTCCACCGACCAACTATATCCACAGTCGTGGTCAGCAAGCCCCCGTCCGCACTGTAAACAGTGTGAACTGGGGGCTGCTTCCCCTTTCTGAGGTGTCGGACGGTTTGCCAGAACCTCTTCGAGGCCGACCGAAAGTCGTGCTCCATAGCCTCACCGAACTCCTCCCACACCCGAGTTTTTGCCTCGACCACCGCCGAAGCCGCGTGCCGCTTGGCCTGCCGGTACCTGTCAGCTGCTTCGGGAGTCCCGCAAGCCATCCATGCTTGATAGGACTCCTTTTTCAGCTTGACAGCAGCCCTAACCCCCGGTGTCCACCATCGGGTTCGGGGCTTGCCACCACGACTGGCACCGACCACCTTGCGGCCGCAACTACGACTGGCTGCCTCAGCAATAGAGGCACGGAATACGGCCCATTCGGACTCAATATCCCGGTCCTCTCTCGAGATGCAGGCGAAGCTCTGCCGGAGATGAGAGTTGAAGACTCGACAAACGGGAGACTCTGCCAGACTTTCCCAGCACACTCTCACTACGCGTTTGGGTCTACCAGGTCTGTCCGGCATCCTTCCCCACCATCTAATCCAACTAATCACCAGGTGGTGGTCAGTTGACAGCTCAGCCCCTCTCTTCACCCACGTGTCCAGAAGAACATGCAGACGCAGGCCTGATGATACGACCACAAAGTTGATCATAGACCTGCGACCTAGGGTGTCCTGGTGCCAAGTGCACTTATGGACATCCTTATGTTCGAACATGGTGTTTGTTATTGACAAACTGTAAGTCGCACAGAAGTCTAGCAACAACACACCACACGGGTTCAGGTCAGGGAGGCCGTTCCTCCCAACCACTTCCCTCCAAGTCACACTGTCATTGCCCACATGGGCGTTGAAGTCTCCAAGTAGAACTATGGAGTCACCAGCTGGGGTGCTCTCCAGAACCCCTCTGATAGACTCCAAGAAGGCTGGGTACTCTGAACTGCTGTTCGGTGCGTAAGCACAAACCACAGTCAGGACCCTTTCCCCAGCCCTAAGGCGTAGGGAAATAACCCTCTCGTTCACCGGGGCTGACTCCAGCACAGAGGCACCAAACCGGGGGGCTAACAATAAGCCCACACCAGCTCGCCCCCCCTCCCCTGCAGCAACTCCAGGGAAGAACAAGGTCCAGCCCCTCTCAAGAAATTCGGGTCTAGACCCCAAACTGTGGGTTGAGGTGAGTCCGACTATATCTAGTCGGAATGTCTCCGCCTCTTCCACAAGCTCGGGGTCCTTCCCCACCAGAGAAGTGACATTCAATGTCCCAAGAACCAGATTTGGCCGCCGAAGACCAGGTCGCCCGGACACCCGTCCTCGACCACTGCCCAAATCGCATTGCACCGGACCCTTATACTTGCCCCTGCAGGTGGTGGGTCTGCGGGGGAGAGTTCCCGTGTGGCTTCTTCGGGCCAGGCCCCACGGGTGAAGGCCTGGCCACCAGGTGCTCGCCTGCGAGCCCCTCCCTCAGGCCTGACGCCCCGGTATCCCACGTCCGGGCGAGTTGCGGTCACTCCTTTTATCGTTCTTCATAGGGTCTTCTGAATCACTCTTAGTCTGGCCCGTCACCTAGAACCTATTTGCCTTGGGAGACCCTACCAGGGGCATAAAGCCCCAGACAACATAGCTTCTAGGATCACTCGGGCACTCAAACCCCTCCACCACGATAAGGTGGTGATTTACGGAGGGGTAGGATGATACATTATACTGTATATATACTATATATATATATAGATATATACAGGTATACAGTATATATACAGGTATACAGTATCATCCTACCTGTATAGATATATACAGTATACAGTATCATCCTACCTGTATAGACCTGTATAGATATATACAGGTTGGATGATACTGTATACCTGTATATATCTATATATATACTATATGTTTGGCGACTAAGCCGGTGTTAATTGCCAGGGAATGGGGCACAGGACGAGCCATGACTCAGGAAGTCACTTCTGCAGTGCAGCAGCAGGTGACCGCCATGTGACCTTTGGCTGTGAGCACCATGATGTGTGTTTGCATGTGTGTACATTTTTCAAGCAATAGTATCATGTGCAATTTTTGGTTAAGTGCGTAAGTGGGAGGTTATAGGACTCCTGGGTCCTTGGCTTCCCCTGAGTGCTGGAATGGAGTGCTGGAATAATGTGTGACATACACCCAAAGGAGACATTTTCATTATTGATTTTTTTCTTGGACATCAATTTATGGATGATACTGATGGACCTTGTAGTTTTTAATGGATGAGCCAAAGGGGAGGAGCCTTTGTTGCTGCTTCCTTGCCTCAAAGTCATTCTTACATTTTCAGCCGCTACATTGCATCCATAAATGTGAGCAAAATAATGACTCATTTCCAAGGAATGCCAAAAAAGATCAAAAAGGTTAAAAAAGTCAAATTTTGCCAGACAGTCATGTTTGTCGTGTTTTTTTTAAAATTTAGTTTCTATAGTAATAGTTTCTATATCAGCTGAACTGAAACGTATGAATGTTGAAATATGCTACAAATGTGTCAGTGGTGCTCAAACTATGGCCCGGGGCCATTTGCAGCCCGCAACTTGCCTTTTTATTAGCCTGTGGGCACATTCTAGGTAAGTAAATTACCAGAAAAACCCAACAACAGCAACAATGGGAAAAAGAGCAATAATGTGTAATAATAGGTGTTATAACATCACCCATTACACAAAGCCAACACAAAGCTTTAAACAGTGTAAAACATAGAAAACAGCTTTTTTTAAAAAAGCCTTTAAAAAAAAATAAGAACGTATCACAATAACCCCCATATTCTTTGGCATTTCCATATGCAGCCCACAGTGGAATATTTGGACGCCCCTGGTTTAAGTCAGACTGAGGATCCAACCAGCGTCAGGAGGCTGGGAGACAACCGCTCTACAGAGGAACGTGTAAAGGAAGAGATAGATGGAAAGATGTTTCCATCCATCCATTTATGTTCAAACAGCCGCCCACCCTAGAGATAGCAACGCACCCATACGACGAGGAAGTGGCAGCGTACCCTAGAGGAACACCAGGGGGGAATAGAGCACACCCGTCCCACCAAAGCCTGCCACTGGATTTTTTGAGTGTGTGGGTGAAATTGAGGGTAGACAGATGGTAGTCTATCCTCTTCCTCCAAAAACCTAGTCTGAAATGTGGTTTAATGAGGTGGCGGGTATGGGGTATAGAGCGACTATCCGGCCACCCAAGGGGACCGCCAGTAGACCGAATAAGGTTCGTCCACCTGAGGGAGGAGAGGAGGTCCTGCAACACTAAGGCATGCCAAGCACACAAAGATCCCAGAGCTCAATCATACATAGGAGGCCGGCTAAATTAGACTGGATATCCAATGCCCCCCCCCACCAACAAAACACAATGCTCGGTTAAAACTCGAGGTCATCAGCTGACCTGGAGTATATCGTCCTTCTATCTTTTGGCCCCCTGTCTGTTTTCTTTTCTCTTCCCACACTATTTGCACACTCCTCAATTTCCACAAGGGGAAAATCAATGAATCACCACGTCTTTGATTAAATGATACTCTTCCTTTTATATTGACGACAAGAGTTTCTTATGTCAGCAAATGCAGCTCAAAACAACTGAGTACACAATTAAAACCGATAAATGTGGAATTGACTGGAGTTTTGGAATGGATATTCCTCTTTTCTGACAAATGTTAGTGTACTACCTGAACACCTGGTTGCTTGACATTGTTTGTGCAGGACAAGATAGTTATCTTTTTTTTTACCCTCAGCGCACAGATTATTTTCCCAAGCCCATCAGCGCACGCATTTTTGAAAGACTAGGATGTCCTGCTTGTCAATGGCAGTGAGGAGGTTATGCTGCCCTGACTATATACAAAATGGCTTTATTTTTCAAATACGTGTTTTTTTTCCCAATATTTGCCTGTCGTGAAATCCACCATTTTGTGTATTTCAGGGGCATCCAGCAGCAGCTTTCCAGCTACAGGGAGACAGTCATCCGGCAGGCCACGGCTGCAGCTGGCTCAGCAGTTCACCGGGACGATGCCCCCACCTGCGGCATCTGCCAGAAGACCAAGTTTGCAGACGGTTGCGGGAACTTGTGCTCGTACTGTCAGACCAAGTTTTGTGCCCGCTGTGGGGGGAGGGTCTCCCTACGATCCAACACGGTGAGATACCGAGTGTCCGTTTCATTGGTTTTATTTGCTGTCAAAGTTTGAATCATACAGTCATGCGAATATCAAATTGAAAGGATTTTCCCCCTTTTATGTTACAAATGAAATAGAAATGAATTTTTTTACATTTTTGCATTGTTTTGGTTGCATTTATTTATGAGATTGAGAGATGAAATTTTTTTATTTTGAATATAGTATACAGCATCATTTGTACTCTTTGGGAGAGCCAATGATGATTACATTTGGGATGAGACATAAGACAGTCACCTCAATGCATGTGGACTGGAGCTCAACCAGCTCTTATCATAGTGGCCAATCTGCTGAAAGCATGTCCCAGACAGATATCATAGTATGTACACAGCATGTGGTAAATTGTGCAAGCGTTACTACATACCACCTGAAAATACACTCCTATTAACCAAAATGGTTAGAAACACCATTCAGTACTTTGGTACAGCACTGTACAGTACCAAAACACTAATACAGTGGCAGTATTACACATATACCTGTGTGCACTTTGTGGATTTATGGATTTATTGCAAAGCCACATGAATGGGTACTGGAATGCCTGGAACTGTATGATGTCAGCAGGAACCTTTGTCAAGAACTCACTGAGGCTGTGGAAGACAACTCTGGAGGCCAACCCATAGCTGTGAGCATCAAATGCAGCATATTCTGAGGAGATGCTCTGTCTCTGCTGCTGTTCTGCATAGGCTTGAATCTAGGCATGGGCGGGTGTGATATTCTGACAGTATGACAAAAATATCCCGGTTTCACAGTATTATCATTTCAGCTCTAAAATGTCTTATTTTGGAATATTGATATTCAGAGAGAAAAGCCAAGCCAAAATAGGCATTATAAAAATATAATATAACTTGGTGAAAGTGGAACATATGTATCTAAAATAAACAACAAAAAGTATTTCAAAATAAATCATGAATACAAAGTGTGACAAGTCTTACAACCATAAATATTAAAAAACAAAAACAAACAAGCAAATAAATTCAATCGCTACGTGGCTCAAGAAGGTCATAACACAAATAATTAAAAAAGTCACATTGTTAGTATACATTTTCAATGGTGGTGAATTTGCAGGTGAGAATTTGTCCACAAGAGTGTTTTGGAGTTGTTGGATTATATTGGATTTTTATATTTGATATTGTGTGGTGACCCACAATGTAATTAAAATAGTCACCAAGTGACTGAAAACCTCAGCATGGCTGGTTGCAGTACATACAGAATACAGATGCTTTAAAACCCAACATTTAAGTTAACTAACAGTGGAAACGTGTATCTTGACATCTCGGACTTTGCTGAGTGACATCGACGTCAGTTTTAGTTGATATTACCAAACAGAAACTAGCCATTGCTTGCACATTTACTCTGGAATTTTGCTGGAGACAAAAAGAGAATGTGTCATAATTAGGGATAATTAGCGATGTCCGATATTTTTGCCGATATCCGATATGCCAATATTGTCCAACCCTCAGTTGTCAATTCAACTGATATCAATACCAATCTGTACAACATCACATTTCAACACATCTATTGTTGTATTGTGAGCTAATTGATACAGCATCAGCAATGACCTTCTCGGCTTGGCAGCAATGGGTTGGGTAAGCAAACATCGGAGAAATACAGTACTTGATTGGGCATGGAAAATTGGGTTTAAAATATACAAAATAAAATCCCTCTTTGTTGAATACTAGTGAAAAGAGGTATGTTTTCAGTAGGTTTTTAAAGTGCTGAAGTCTCTGTGCGTCTCTGATGTGCAGCTGGAGACTGTTTTGGGGAAGCCACAGAAAGCTTCTGTCCATTTTAGTAGCAAGTCTAGATCAGGGGACAGACAGGGGCGTGTTGAGGAGATGTTGCAAGGAGGCATTGCTCCTCACTGACCACCCTTGCCTTGGTGGTAATTACCCGAACAAGGCTCCACTTCACGGTACCTCCCTGACAAAAGACATCTTCCATAAGTTCACTGTTTTGGACAATCCTGATTGGTCCTTTGATCTAAATCTAATTGAGAACATTTGAGGATGGATGAGAAGGGAAGTTTACATAAATGGTCATCAGTTCCCGACGGTGAATGCCCTCCGTGAGCAACATTTCCACTATCTTCCTGGAAACAGCGTACCCAAACACTTTTTTTGAGGTGATTAACAAGAATGGCGCAACTACTCATTACTGAGTCCGTTTTTGAACATTTGATTTCTACGTTAAGGTGGTTTTGATCTGTGGGGCTCTAATTTCGTGAGTGGCGCAGCCCAACACAGGCCACGCAGTGGTAATTTCATCAAGAGTAACACAGTCCACAGTCATTTTGGTAATTTGGTAGACGGAGGCGCGGCGTGATGAGTAAGGCGGCGCGGCAGGGGGAGGTGCTGACTGATTCAGCCTGCTGTAGTGACAATTTCGTGGCAAAAGGCTTTGCCGAAAATGCACTGAGAGCTCGCCAGCTCCAACCTGGTCTACTCTCAGTATAAGGCGAAGCGCAGCCAGTCTAGTGGTAATTTGGAGGACAGGCGCACACGCTACCAGAACCCCACAGGCCGGTTTACACAATGTCAGGCACATTTGAATGCATTTAATAATCACAACAACCACGGTTTAAAGTAATTATCTGAATCAGCATATACATTTTGATCTATATTGACTGTCCTGTCTGCCTCTGTCGCGCCGTCTCCTTCTGGCCACCACCTTTTTTGACCTAGGCTCGCCCTCCCCCTCTTCCCCATAGGTTGCCAGTAGATCTGATATGGATGTGGTTAATTGTAAATAAACGGTTAATCAAACGTATTGACATCTTTGATTGTGTAACCGAGAATTGAAAAAATGATGACAATGAATTGGGTAATACAAGTTCATCTCACATGCAGACACAAGTGACAAGGATCAGACCACGAGCTTGGCAATGTGCCTTTTACGCACAGTTTCTTAGGATTTCATCCCCATTATGCATAAGCTGAAAACTCCTATTGGATTTTTTTACATTGCGCTCGTGCACCATAATAATAAGAAATACTGTACATGTAATCAATTTTTTTTTGTCTTGTCCAGCATCATAACAGCTGAATGGGAGTCAAGCTGCCTTTAATTGCTGAGCAAAATTTCTTTGCCAAGGGAGATTTCATAATCCAAATGAGTCTCCCTTGACATTTGACTGCGTTTATTATGAATTTTGTTGCGCCACATTTCGATGTACATGTAATCTAAACAGTTTATGGTGGAGAGAGAAAGAGAGAGAGAGAGATGGCTATAGAGAGATGGAGTCCCAACGCACGTGTGCGCCTATTATTGTGGCAGTGTCAGTATCTGTGCAATATGATTAGTGACATAAATTGGTATCACAGGTCAAAGTGTGCAGAAATGCAGAAAACACACCAAAGCCATCCTGTATGAGGCCTCATGTGTTGAAGTGCGGGTTGTGTGCCATAACGTGTTGTGTGTGTGTGTGTGTGTTATACCATAAACCGTATTGTATTTGATATTGTATATACAGTAGTAACAGTGATTATGTGGGCACCCTGGGTGTGAATGCACTGTGTGACCCAGGAAGAAGCTGCTAAAGGTTAATTGGGCATTAGAGTAAGTTGTGGAGTGAGGGGGTGGTCTCCCAGGGGTGCAGAGGTGCCCTATAACCACACAGCAGGGGTTGGCGTGTGTAAATAAAGAGGTTATAACTTCCACTGAAATACGTGATGTCCCCCCTCGATCCCTGCCCTATGTTGCCGATTTGGCATTTAATTACCCCACACAGACTTCAACACACGCCCACAATGAACAGGAAACAATTTGTGAAGCTAGGGGATCACATATCTTCATGCTTGGATGTATTTTGTGGGCAGACCTGAGGGGTCAAGTTCATTTTATGCATAAATGACATCTGAAAAGTTGAACTAACAAACTATCAGTCATAATAGTTGATCAAATTAACTATTAAACTCAGATAAAAAATATGCAGAAATCCCTCCTTTATCGCTGTTAATGAGTTCCAGACCTGACTGTGATTAGTAAATTTGTTTATATTTTTGTAGTTAGAGCACAGAAAACTTTGCAAACATTTTTTTTTACATTATTAGAGTCTCTAATCATGAAATAACACCCCTATAGTTACCTTTACGCTCAATCATTGTAGCCACAATGAGCCACTTTACATAATGAAGACTGTTGACCAGAGCTGAGTGAGTATGGTTCAGAGTTGAGTTTTACTCTGGTGTGGGTGGCCGCTACAGTATCCCGTGTTAGGGATTATTGTGCCTGTTGTGAGATCATTCGAAACACGCAATAAAAAAACTGTTGTTTTCCAGCTATCAAGTCTGGTGCTTGTGTGTCTCACCGAACAATACAGTAACACACATATTGACCAGGCTAGTATACTACATATTATAACAACATTCTTGAATGCATCTTCTGAATGCCTTATATTTATGTTTTACTTTATTTAGCCATGAAAATCAGCTTGTTTTGTTTTTGACTTACTGAGTCGATAACTTTGAATGTGCTAACAGTGCTCTAGGTACGTAAGTCTGAATATTACATTATAAAATATACTACATTAATTGTGTTTAATATTAAAGATTTCCTTTATATTTTGCGGTAAATGAGAGTTGGGCTTCTTTTGTGGTGCTGTGACTAATTAGTGCTTTTTATATGAGCTGTAATTGTTTTCCTCATTGGATGTTACTTATGATGTATTATTCAGAAAGATGGTAGGTGGGAATACTCAGAACATTTTTTCAAGGTTGGCATGTCTGATACTGAGTAAAGCACCAAAAAAAGTCCTTAATCACCGCATGAACCGTCTAAAGATAGTTACACTTTGTCTAGTCAATTCTCCACCTAATAGTATATACAGTATTTAATATTTAAGCACAGGAAGTTAGCAACAATTTGCAGAAAAATGGAAAAGGGGTAGACCTAAAATGTTTGGATTTTTTTCTACTCATTTTAGGACGTGTTAGATTGTGGAGCCGTAAACCTTTGGCGTTCCGTCATCAAACTTGATGAGCATGGTTGAAACAAATGAACATTCCCACATCGAAAAGTTTACAAAGAGTTTTGTAATGCAGATGTAATGTAATAATAAAACCTGAAATACTGTAGAATGTAAATTGAGTTCATATTCTAAAGGTTTCTTACCCTTGATATGCAGCGAAGTACAATACAGTACAGTATGTACGCTGGCAGCGATAAACCAATCAGAAAACATTGCGTAATACGTACAGTACGGACACTTACCTCCGCCGTGCCACCAGTAGGTAACCTATGCTCCAAAACAACATTTTTGCCGCGCGTCAGGCGAGCTACGCCGCCATACTGTTTGTGAATGGATTGTGGATGAAAGCCGGCATCATTGCTGAGCAGCCGACTGACAACGAGACCGACGGCCGACAGTGATGACAGGGAACCCGGCGTGTTTGATGGCGGAATTGCCCAGCTGTTCAATTCAGATGGAGAAGATGAGGACTTTGATGGATTTGTAGGAGAAGAGTGATGAAAAAAAATGCAGTGTTTTGGTAACCTATTGTTTGGCTCCTGTTGCCTCTTTTTGTAGGCCGTATGTTTTAGGATGCCTCTTGAAATACGATAAATCAGAAAAATTCTGAAAAAAAATCGTTTTGGCCAGAGCGACGACCTTTCCTAAAGCGAACTAATTTTTGTAAACTGAAGCAAAAAAAATCAGAAAGGTCTTTTCGTATCTCGGATTTTTCGTATTCCGGGGCATTTGTATCCACTGTACAGGACTTAAATCCTTCTGTAACGTGCCACAGTAGATACCTTGCTAACTTTGTGTCCTCCTCTCTTGTCGCTTTCCTTCTTCTTTTGCTCTACATGAATGGATGACATGGTCTGAAGGAGGACAAAGTGGTGAGTACACAGATTTTGTTGAAAAATAATGCATGCGTGTCTCAACATAAACTAGATGTACAACCATATTTTTAGTAGCGGCAGTGACACCATTGGTACTTATCTTTACACATTTCTTGCCATATCAACTAGGTTATCATATGCTCTCATCCTGTTACCTTCATTAGATTGCGGCCCACTTACTTTATACAGGAGTCAACACAAGCTTGTGTGTCATCTTTTTTTTAACATACAGTAATAGCACACAATTACATATTGTCAAGTGTATTTCAGAGCATATTAATAAATTGTTAAACCAAGTCAAATAAAATTTCCAAATGTCACAAAATTTGAAGAGGAACATGACGACTGCTTGTGTAAAAGGAATAAAGTGTAAGCTAGACGCCAGGGTGAGGTCACCCGATGGACTTATATGACCTTCATTGAATTTGACCTTCCCATAGGATACTATATTTGTCCCCTGTGGACATTGCTTAAAGCTCCAAGCAGCGCTAAATGGGCCATCGCACAAATTGTATCCACCATATTCACCATTATCACATAATATTGTGAACAATTTATTGAATATATAAACAAATATATCATAATAATGCAAACACACCCGATCAAAGGGAATGAAATAAAAGGTAATAATACACTGCCTGGGGCCGCACGGTGGTCGAGTGGATAGCACATTGGCCTCACAGTCAGGAGGTTCAGGTTCAGGGATAGGCTTCAGCATACTCGCGACCTTAACGAGGATAAGCGGCATAGAAAATGAATGAATGAATGAATACACTGCCTGGTCACAAAAAAGTCACCACCAAAAAAAAAAGGGTCATACACACGAATATTTTGTTGGACCATCTTTATCTTTGATATTAATCATACACCTGAAGAAAATTGTAAAAACACAAATACCTAGTTGAATACCTTATTTATTGATGGAATGTTTTTGTTGTTAGGGCATAGAAGACCTGTCTACGACCTTATGAAAATGTTTGTAGCATTACTAGAGCCCTCTAGACATGAAGTAACACCCCTATAGTCACTTTTACACTCTAATCAATCTAGTAGACATATTAAGAGAAAATAGGACGTATTAACATGAATAAAGCTTGTGCTTGTGTGTGTTGCTGTAAATGTGTTGGGGAACTGAGTGGTGCTACGAAGTGGCGCCGGCGGTTCAGAGTTGCCTTTCTAGCTTGACGTGGGCAACTGTATCGCATGTTTTTAATAAGGATTTTTATTAGGGATTATTGTGTCCGTTGTGAGATCCTTCACACCCCCAATTAAAGCCTGTTGTTCTGGCGACCAAGTCTGGTACTTGTGTTTCTCATCGAGCATTAGAGTAACACTACCGACATGCAGTGACCTGTGTAGTACCTGAGTACTGCATATTATCATCGGCATCTTTGAATGCATCTTCTCAAATTATATTTGGGTTTCACATCATTTACTAATTTTTATGTTTGAAAATGCTTCATTTGGGCAAAAAAGTAAAATTTGCTTAAATATGCATTTTTTTATGAATAATAGGCCATATTAAATCACAAAACAGCAGGAATTATTGATGAATATATTTTTGGAAACAATTAAAATGTAAAATGAAGAAACAGGCTCAAGAGACAAAACTGAGGGTCGCCAATATAAGAAGTTGATGGTATGATAAAACGTTTAAATGACCATAAAGTTAAAAAGTCAAGATCTGTGCAAAAAATCTGGCTTTCATTTCATTTTGTGTCACATATACTCTGTCGTGACCTACCGGCAACACGTTTTTGTTTCAGAATGTTGCAAGATTGTGTACCTGCGCTAGCAAGGCCTCTGGCCATGTGCCATTACTGCCGAGATTTGCCCTTGAGCCTGCAAACATCAACACAAACCTGTAGTAATGTCAATCAAGGGACAATTGCTGCAATGCTGCACCGGTGCTGCACTTTCCTGATGTAGTACGTGGGTGTGGGAAAAAACTGCAGGCATATTGGATTTGCCGATCAAATCCCATTGAGAAGCTCGACTGTCTGCGTTGTTGCGTCCACCCGTCAGAGCTCTGTACTGACCTCGCTGGTTGCTATGGAGACGACGTCACAACGTGCGCTGGTGACACATAAGACAAACACGGATCCCCCACACCGGTGTTGGTATGTGTAGCCGCAGCGGTCTTTTTCATTGCATTTGCTAAAATGTGCATGTTTCTTTTAGTAATAGGCTGTATTCAACCACAAAAGTGCATATTTATTCATGAATATCCATCCATCCATTTTCTATACCGCTTATCCTCATTAGGGTCACGGGGATGCTGGAGCCTATCCCAGCAGACTTTGGGCGAGAGGCGGGGTACACCCTGGACTGGTCGCCAGTCAATCGCAGGGCACATATAGACAAACAACCATTCACACTCACATTCATACCAATGGACAATTTAGAGTCACCAATAAAACAAACATGCATGTTTTTGGAATGTGGGAGGAAACCGGAGTACCCGGAGAAAACCCACACACGCACGGGGAGAACATGCAAACTCCACACAGAGATGCCCAACGGAGATTTGAACCCAGGTCTTCCAGATCTCCTGACTGTGTGGCCAATGTGCTAACCACTCAGCCACCGTGCAGCCCATTCATGAATATATTAAAATAAAAAAACTGTGATAGAGTCATGCCACGAAATTCGAAGCGTGAAGTGGCGAGGGACTAGTGTGCCGCCGTGTAAGTTGCCGCCCGATATTCCTGCCGTTATTTACTACATCCTAGGGAAATGGTGGTGAGCTGTACTACTGTAGTCTATGTTTGGCTTTCATATATTCCGCCTGACATTTCCCTACTTGCTACAATGCTGAGCTGTTAAATTGGTTTTACTGAAAGGCTCTTAACCTGATGCAGATAAACTACCACACTGTAATCGTTGGAGGGCATTTCGTTTGCTCGCCGCTGAGGTTGACAAAATGAATGTTATGACGACAGGAATGTGCTATCGAGGCTGAAATACCTAAAAAATAATGTGCGGCAAATGTATATGTATTGATCCGACCATGCAAGTAATGATGTGCTGCTTTGTGTGGTAGAAAAGACTGAATGATGTGCCAGCTGCTTCTAATCCCACAGCAGCTCATGATTACTATTGATTGCCAGACACACTAGATGCGTCCACCTCCATGTCCATCTCTCCCTGACGGTCTTAAGGGGGCTATCTCTCTTCTGCCGCTTGCTGTCTATTGCCATTAAAGGCAGGTTTACACACACACACACACACACACAGTTAAAAAATCACCGGGTGATGCCAGTTACAGCCTATTGCACCCTGTCTTTTTATGGAATAATAAATATCATTAACACTCGTAGTATAAACAATGAAACCACCGTGAGACGGGTTAGTTTTACCCTGCTGATGATGTGTAGTGGCAACAATAATTGGAATTGCAATTTTTGGAACATTAGGTTGGGAAAAAGTTGTGGTATTACGACAATAAAGCCAAAATATGATGGGAATGACTCAAAACACTTAATGTATTACATAAAATGGAAAAACGGAAAAATGGAAAACGCTTTTTTACAAAACGTGCGTGTAAGTAGTTAAACAGTAACCCACCAGAAACGTCGCTGTCCTTCTTCACTCGTTGTCCCTCCCAGTGCTACCATCACCAAGGCAAACTATCCCCCGAGCCCACCACTCAGCAGTCCAGCCCCCTAAAGCCTGTCGGCAACAGTGGACCTCCCAACACCACTCCACGTTACGAAGATCCTGACAAATGATCTCATTCAACCTGAAACCTCTCCACACATTCTCCATGATGAGGGCATGAAGTTGAAGATGAAGTGGCCTTGATGGCTTCATCAGGTTGTGGGTGTAAAGCTTCTGGGATGAGATTCAGCACCTCCAAATGTGAGACTATGGTTCTCAGTCAGAAGAGGGTGGATTGCAACCTTCAGGTTGGGAGTGAGGTCTACCGCCACGTGGAGGAGTTGAAGTATTTCTGGGTCCAATCGACAGGTGGGTCGGCACAGCGTCTGCAGTAATGTGGTCGTTGTACCATATTATCGTGGTATAGAGAGCTGAACCAGGAGGCAAAGCTCTCTGTTTACTGGTTACCCTAATGAGGATAAGCGGCATAGAAAACCGATGGATGGATGGATCTACGTTCCAAACCTCATGAGCTTTGTTTGTGACCAAAAGAACGACCTTAAAGATACAAGGGGCCCAGATGAGTTTCATCCGTAGGGTGGCTTGACTCACCCTGAAAGATAGGGTGAGGAGCTCGATCATCCGGGAGGAGCTCAGAGCCAATTGAGGTGGCTCGGGCATCTAGTCCGGATGCATCTCAGGTGAGGTGTCACAGGCTTGCCTAGGTAGGAGAAGGCCCTGGGGCAGACCAAGGATATGTTGGAGGGATTATGCCTCACAGCTGGCCTTGGGTGGTGGAATTGGGAAGGGGTGGCCAAGGACTGGGAAGTCTGGACTTCCATGGATGAACATGGATGGACGGATGGATAAATGTCATGTGGAGCTAAGGAGGGACAGAATTCTTAAAATCTCTGTTGCTGTTGTGGTGCCGTTAACTAAACCCTACAAAGTCGGGAAAAAGTATTCACTCTTGATGCGGACACTGCTCTTTGACGAGTTCTATTTAGTGCAAACTGACAATTTGTGAGGCACATTTTCTTAAATGACACACTTTCAGGTATTTTTCTCTTGGGAAAGATGATAAAAGTTCATCCCAGTCACTATTGAGTGAAATGACATCTCATTGTGAACCTCTGATGCAATGACAAACATTTACATCAATCAGTCAATCTCCTACTCCAAGGTTCAAAGATAACTTTCTGTTTAGTTGTGACGACTTCGTTTGCAGCCGGAGCGACCATTCTTTACTTTTGCCTGACGTCAGCTGGAATAGGTACCAGCTCCTCATGTTTCTTTAAAACATATGCAAGTTTTTTTATCTGTTGTACCACAAGGGCGCGACAACAGTGAAGGCTGAGCAGTTAGAGTTAGGGGGGCTAGGGGGGTTAAAGTGCTAAATATTGCTAAAGAAAGAGCGATAAAGAGAGATTTGAACTCACCATAAAGCCAAATCAATACAGTTTGTCACCGAGTACGATGCTGTCTGTGCATTTCCATTTACTGATGTCGTGGCCAACAGAACAGAAATAGTTCATTACTTCTGGTGTGGCCCGTGGTTGGGGACCACCCAACATTGCAGTTACATTACTGACACCTACTGACCAGTGTAGAATACTACATATTAGGACACCCCAACTACATATTGTTACAATGTCTTTAAAAGTGTCTTCTGAATGCCTTATTGTATTTTATGTCACTTCACTATTTTTATGCTTGAAAGTTCTTTATTTAGGCAAGAAATACATAACATTTGCTTACATAATATAAATAATAATAGGTAAACTGTGAAATTCAAAGTGCAAAGTTACCCTATCATTTATGCGAATGATTGAATTTATAAAAGCACAGGGTCTTGTGAAACACAAATAAAACACCTCCTGAGTTGTATATGCTGAGGAAATAATGTTGATTTTTTTTTGGAGGTGCACATCACAGACAACATTGTTTGGGGAGGGAAGAGTGACATCACCCAAACGTTGCCCTTCACGCAATGCAAACAGACTTTTTTGGATCAGTGCCTTGCTTTGCTTCCTTTTCAGCGCAACACTTTTCAGCCCACCCACAGGTTATGTATGAAGTTTATTATTAAGTTTATTATTGTGTTTCTTTTTAACAAAGCTTTTTTTAGACACAGAATTTGTGAACCGAATTTTGTTTTGCATGATTTTATGCAGATCTCCGTTGGGCATCTCTGTGTGGAGTTTGCATGTTTGTTTTGATATTCAGTCAATGTTACAGGGAAAGTTACAGCTTATTTAAAAAATGTATATATAAATGATTACGATTTTTAAATAAATTTAAAAAAATGATTATATAGAGATTATAACAATTGTAAAAAAAATTAATCAGTGTAAATAAGTGTTATGTTTGAAAATTCGCACACAGTTTATACAGTACATCCGTACAGACTAAATTTATCAATTGTGTCTCAGTCAGCCAATCAGGTGTTTGTTTATTTATTTTTTTCATTCATTTATATAAAAAAAAGGAACAACATTTTTAAACACACTTTGCAGTGAAATTTTCAGCATAATTTGATGATTTTTTTTTTTTATTAATTCAGAGTAAAGAAAAATCTTTGGTGCAAAAAAAAACAACAAGAAACACATCAACATGGTTATGGTTTGTGGTTACGGTGCTGTGTTCGTATACGGCAGTGGTTCTCAATTACAGTATTTTCTGTCATGCCCCCTCAGGGAACAAATGTTTTTGCGCCCCCCTCCGATTTGAAACTGATAGCAACTTTTTCTTTATCTGTACTGCACAGACTGACCTGCTAACTGAAAAGCAGCAAAATTCAACAACAACAAGAAAAATACATATACATTTTTCTGCAAATATTGTATTGTATTCTTTTCATAGGACAGCACCAAAAAAAAAACCCCACCATACAATGTAAAGCAGTCAGTGTACAGCTTGGATCACGGTTTAAATTCCAGAGTTCAATGTGTAGGTCTTATTTCTGACAAGTGCCTTATTTAGCAAAAAAAGCTGCCATATTTACATAAGGTGTTGATTGATGTTGTCAGCCGCAAGCACAGCAGCAGCAGTGCACATTTTCCAGCACACAAATGCCCTTCTGTGTGGATTAGCTTTGTGTGTAGGTGCATGTGTACTGTATAGGTACAGTGAATGTGTGTGTGCGCTGATGTAGTACCTCATTAGCTGCTGTGGACACTAATCTCCTTTGTGGCAGTCTTTCATCCTTAGCTCGGGATTTATAGACGCCTTCAGTTACGGCTGCCGCCTGCATGCTGCCGCTGCCATACGTTAAACTGTCCTTGGCTGGGACAAAAAACTACTTCCTGTTCCTACTCCTTCTCTCACGCCTTTCTTTTCTTTGGCCAAATGTGGAATTCATCTCGGTGACAAGTGGCAAGTGTTTGTGTGTGTGAGCTTTAGCACAAAGTGTAACGATGTCCAGCATTAAAGTTTTTTGCTACGTTTTTGTCTATCGCAGAGTTCATAAAAGTTGCATGTGCACGCGTCACAGCCAATTATGCCAATTGGAGGAACCACAAACTGCAATTTGGTATAGTATATAGTATATGGTGTATATGCAGTATATTTACTGTAAATGTGTTATTTATCTGATTATTGCCCCTTAAATATGCAGTAATCCTTTGTTTATGGAGGTTAATTGGTTACTGACACAACCATATTTATGAATGGAATATATTGTTACGGAAAGCATAGAAAACCTTTTTACGACATTATATTAAACATCATCAGAGACCTGTAGACATAAAATAACACCCCTACAGTCATCTTTTCACTAGTACTACCTAATATAGTAAGACAAAATATAGATATAGATAACATAACATAAGATAAACTCCATCAATACATCAGTAATGCTCATGCTCCTGTGTGTTGTTGCAAATTATATTATTGTCAAAATGATTTTGACCAAATTAACTTTAAATGTAATGACATATTTCTGAATAATACAAGTACACCCTTTCAAATGCAATACAATTAATTTTAATAGAACAAAAAATGATGAAGGACCTTATGATTAAAATCTAGAGGAGTGACCGCACCTCACCCGGACGTGGAATACCGGGGCCTCACCCTGGAGCCAGGCCTGGGGGAGGGCTCGCAGGCGAGCGCCTGCTGCCCGGGCCTTCACCAGAGAAAACCCATGCACGTACGGGGAGAACATGCAAACTCCACACAGAGATGCCCAACGGAGATTCAAACCCAGGTCTTGTAAATCTCCTGACTGTGTTGCCAACATGCTAACCACTTGTCCACCGTGCGGCCCTTAAGAGGAACATGATGACCTTAAATAATAAGGAATGAGCATAAATAAATATCCAAATATCAAATTTGGACAAAACCCAAAAGGAACAGTTTATGTACAATAGTGAATAAAGAAACAAAAAAGGGCCCACAGAACAAAATGTCAATGAGAAGGTTGAGCATAACAGGTCATGCTTAGTGTTTTGTGAAGCATCAGGTCAATGTGGTGCTTTTCATGGAGAGGTCGAAGAGGCTTGTCTATCAGTTCAAATGTAAATATATACCTAAACAAAATCTAAAGACCGCACAAAAATCAAAAGTACAGTAATCCTTAGTTGTTTTTTTTCATGACGTAGGGTTCCTTGTTTATATATTTAATACTTTATTTGTTAACGCACAGAAAACCTGTTTAAAAAAAGTTACGATAAAACAAATTAAGGCACAAAAGATATAAATATGACTTGTGTTTGTGTGTTCTGGTGCTAGGAGAGCTGAGTGTGGGTTGGACAGGAAGTGACATTGGGGGTTCAGAGTTGAGTTTTAGCTTGGCCTGTGTAGCCCGTGTTAGGGATTATTGTGCTTGTTGTGAGATAATTCAAACCTGCAATAAAAGCCAGTTTTTCTGGTCATTTATGCTAATTCAAACACGAAGAGGCTTGGCTCCCATGGGCTCCCACCTAACGCTAATATTGGAGACTAATATTTGGAATTCCATATCACATATTGTAGCGTTGCATCAGCATTGTTCTGTGCATTGGAGCAAAACAGTATCATTGACGGTGAAGTCATGTCTGTTCATCATTATTACATATTGTATCAATCCACAACACAGGAACGTTCATGTAACTTTATTTGCAGTACTTAAACAGAATTTACACATATCATGCGTCATGTGTCAAGCATCTTGAGCCTACGCCAGGTGGTTTTGGCATGCACACACACTGGACTGGTCACCTACAGTCAATCATGGGGCAAAAGTTGAATTTTCTCTGCAGGAAATGTGTCCGACACCAAAACCCCACTCCATGTCAGTCAAGTGGATTAGTCATTCCGCAAAGGCACCAAACGCTTCATGTACACGTGATGCATACTGTATGTGAGTACAGACCCCGTCTTTATACACAGATGTGCACATGGATGCACGCAGGCACAGATGCAGCAGGACGCCAACAAAACCCACACACAGGGGTTTTGTGTCCTAGTTTCCATCTAAGGAGAAGAGAGTCTCTCTCTGGCGTCTCTCCTTCACTCACAGACTGATCTCAGGGGATCTTACTACGATCATGTGATGTGACACGCCGCTGCTGCTGCACTATTTGCAGGATTGTGTGTGTGTGTATATTTGGTGACTTCATGTGTGTCTAGTCCATCTACAAGAGCCCACTGTATGGCTTCCTCCTAGCCTGTGTGGGGTTCACCAACAATGTAATTATTCTCCGTTTTCCCCTCACATTGGGAAGGTAGCACCTAACTGGGAATCAAAATGAAATAATTTGTAATGGAAAACATATTTGCTTTCAGTTTACCAGTTGATCTATAGTACGTTCCTACAGTTCCTACTGATGGTCATGAACTTTGGGTAGTGACCGAAAGGACAAGATCGCAGGTACAATGTGTTTTGGGCTCTCCCTTACAAATTGGGGTGAGAAGTCATCTGAGAGAAACTCAGAGTAGATCTGCTGCTCCTATGCATTGAGTGGAGTCAGATGATGTGGCTTGTGCATCCCGGATACCTTCCTGGGGCTCACGTCCGACTGGTGGGAGTCCTCTGGAAAACCCAGGACTCATTGGAGAAACTATGTCTCTCAACTGGCCTGTGAACGCCTCGGGGTCCATTGGGAGGAGCTGGACAAAGTATCCGAAGCCTGGGCTTCCATGCTTAGACTGCTGCTCCAGCGACCTAACCTCGGATAAGCCGAAGAAGATGGATGGATGGATGGATGGATGGTTTCTCTTGTGTGCAAATGTGATGGAAGGTCTGCGCCACATTTTGGAAGAACAAAAGCAATTGAAGGAATAGTTATATTCCTAGGAAGGAACAAAAAGGAATATATTATACATAACAATAATAATAATTATACAGACATATAAATATACACTATATATAAAATTATGTATATACACACATATTAATACACTACTTTAATACCCTACTACTACTTGTTAACACACTGCGTGAGTGTGACTATTTTCGGTTTATTTTTATCACAAAGCATCCTAGTAATACCTCGCCACGTTGCTAAAATCGTGGCAATCATCAATTTTTGGACAAAAATTAGTTTTGGGTTTATGTCATCTCTTGATACTGCTGGCCATCTCTGGTACAATCCCCTAAATTCTTTGTTGAAAACTTGGCAATATGACTTAGGCCACTATTTTAATAAGGTGGCAACATGGAAACAGAAAGTGGAAGTCAGCACCGTTGCCCGCCAATGATGTCATCAGCCGCTGACTCTGTAGTTCTATGCTGAGTAACACAGTTGTGTCACACATATCGAAAATGTTGACACAAAAAAGTATTTTTATAGTTTTACCATTATTAAATAATGGATTTGTATTACATTTTTGTTTTAAATGATTTTGCTCATAATATAGTACTTAAAAGAAGTTAGAGATACGCACAACTGTTATGTTGGAGAACGGCAAGTTGTGCTTTAAGTGCAGTAATATTGAACATTTTGGACACGTTCAAGAATCTCAAATTAAGTTCACCTGTAAAGGTTCTCAATAGTACTTTTTAGGTCCATCCTGAA
The DNA here is from genome assembly GCA_024372805.1 of Oostethus manadensis. Classification (NCBI taxonomy): domain Eukaryota; kingdom Metazoa; phylum Chordata; class Actinopteri; order Syngnathiformes; family Syngnathidae; genus Oostethus; species Oostethus manadensis. Next base: position 79,752 of record QODF01000134.1, read on the forward strand.
ATGTATCTGAAATATCCCTAACTTCTTGTGAGAAGTATATGATGAATTTATTCTCATTAAACGTATTTTTAAAATAACCTTTTTCTTTTAGTCTCCTAAAATTTGAACTTTCATTCTCATAAAACATGTGCTCTTCCCCCCCCATTTTTCCATTGTTAGTCTTTTTTTTTTTTTTAGTTTTCTTCTTTAAATTTTATTTTCAGAACATGGTTCAATAAAGCCACACTGGTGCAGGGCCGCGACCCCCACCCTACCTGGTAATTGAAGTGTATTCAAAACATCCTCATATGTTGATCTGGCAGACGTCCACTTCCTGGCTCTGGCTGCATCCAATCTCATGCTGGATGTTTTCAACAAGGCATAGCGTCCCACATGAGGCTGTGTGTGTGTGTGTGTGTTTAGGAACACATTCTCCCTCTTTCCCTGGTGGTGCTGGGGTGTTTGGCAGGATAAATATAGCTGCGGCGTCGGTGTAAAGCTGTTTTCTCCTCAGCTTTTGTAGCTTTAATCAAAAGCAATCTGGAGGAAGAAGGAGAAGCGGAAGGGGAGCGAGTGGATGGGGAGGTTGGGGGGTAGGGGCCATGGGGATGGGTGTGTGGGGAGGGTGGTCGGACATGGCAGACGGCAGAATGTTTTATTTGAGCGCTCTTTAAATAGTCATTGGGGAGTGTTCAAGAGTAATGAGAACCCTGGTGGCTGGAGAAGAGGGACTGACTAACCTCCCATCGCTGTCCTCCTGCATCCTCTGTGTTTCACGGCCAGCCTCATTCCTCCGTCATCCACTCTGATAACTACAACTGTGTTCATGCTGCAGGGCCTCTATGCTGCGCTCCGTCTTTATGCACAGTGATTCGTCATATCTATTGTGGGATGGAATTGCATCCCTCATCAATATCTACTGTCAATGCTGCAACTAAGGGTTACATTTACCATTGATCGGTCTCCCATTTGTTTTCTTAGTAAATGAACTGCACTAGGTAATGAAATATGCCCCAATTCCCCTAAGCTAACATTGTATAACATCCTGTATGTGACCATTTAAATGTCGAGATCATTTAGTTAGAACGGTAGAAGCTTAAAATAAAATAAATGTTATAGAAACGTGACCACATAATCATTTCAAAACTTTCTTTAACTCCCTTTAGAAACAAAACTGATCACTTTTTATAGTCTGTTAAACTACATAGTTCACTTCTCCACTACCTCAGTATACTTCACGGTTTAAAATAAATCAAAAAATGATGATGATGCATTCTTTATGCTATGATTTGAAATACATGTTCACTACTTTTTAAAATTGATCGGAAACATTAGGTTCATTTGCACGTCGTATCAGCTCGGTATTGCTGATACCAACCTGAATGTGACCGAGAATCGACCTCTGCAGAGTGAATGCAGTGTAGGAGAGTTCTTTCATGTGTAGATGGCTCTAATAATGTGAAAAACCTTATTTAGAAATAAACAGGGTTTCTGTGATCTAAATACAAAAATATTCCATTTATAAATAAGCAATCCTAGACCTTCTGATTTTCTGCTTATTTTCACATCTGTATTTTTAGGCATTATTAAGTATTAAGCAACTCCAGTACATTTCCTTTCATTTTTGTTTTTAGAATAGAACTGCAATATTCTATTTCCTTGTCAACATTCATAGCAACTTCAGAGTATTTTGCATGGATACAATATATGGTTTAATGGTAATGGTTTAATTTTATTTGAACATAAATGACATTGGAATACATCACTTAATACAATTGACAGTTCCACGTCTCTAAAAGGAGTAGGAAGAAGCAAAAGCATTTAATCCTACCTCCTCTCGGTTTCACCCTGTTTCGGTACATTTGTACATTTCCTGCATGCCGGATATGCTCTTAGTAAGTTTAAAATACATAAGTAAGGTAATGTGACAATGTGGTAAAATAGCAGTCAAAGTCATTGTCACTGTAAATAAATTATAAATAATTATTGATAAATAGAGAGAACAGAACATAGTTCTGTGCTCACAAAGGAATGAAGAGTTAGCGATAAGGTGATAGTGATAATGTATGTAATGACAATAAACCCGACAGGACAGAACACAGCTGGATCATGCAATTTTCTCACAAAGGAATGAAGAGTTATTAGGTGTAGTTGTGATTGGACTTAACATTGGATGTACGCAGTAGTTCAGGACTCTTTGTCTTTTGTAAACGTCAACTGCTTGTGGTGTTTCTCGAAATCAGTCATTTTAGAGCATTGTTTTAGTCCCTTACTCAATCCGTTCCACAGTTTGATTCCACTTACCGAAGTACTAAGTAGTAAAGGTATTTAGTGTTGTTCTTGCATTTAGGTATTTTTAAGTTAATGACTTTAATTTTTGGATGTACGGATGAATGGATCCGGGGTTTTTTTGCAAAGGGGCCCTTTTGTAGGGTTTGCATGTGGGTTTTCACTCAGTACTCCACTTTTCTGCCATTACCAAAAAGGTGATTTTGATTTGCATCCCTTGAATCCAGATGAACTACACAGATAATACATTCTTCTGCACATTGGGCTTAAGTGACAGCTTAAGTATCTTTCCATCCATTTCTGCAGGTGATCTGGGTTTGTAATAACTGCCGGAAACAACAGGAGATCCTAACCAAGCCGGGTAATTGGTTCACTGGTCCATCAGGAAAGCCCACTGGTCTTGGTTCGGCCATCAGCGAGCCATCTGTGTGCCAAGCCCCCGGTGATAAGAAGCTGCGGTCCCACTCCCAAGCCCCGGCGGGCTCCACAACATCCCTGGAACCCAATCGAGCTAGTGCACCAGGGAGCACTGCTGGAACAGATGTCCGATCACGGAGCGAACCACCAAGAGACACGTACGTTTGATGTAGTGGTATACTTAAATAGACTGGTGACAAACTAGACATTTTGTTTCAGCAAAATGTTGCTTCATTTTTTGTTATTTATGCAGTGAGGGACACAAGCAAGTCCAAATCTCCGTTGGGCATCTCTGTGTGGAGTTTGCATGTTCTCCCCGTGCGGGCATGGGTTTTCTCCGGGTCCTCCGGTTTCCTCCCACATTCCAAAAATGTTAGGTTAATTGGCGACTCTAAATTGTCCATTATAGTGAATGGTTGTATGTCTGCCCTGCGATTGACTGGCGACCAGTCCAGGGTGTACCCCGCCTCCCACCCGAAGTCAGCTGGGATAGGCTCCAGCATACCCGCGACCCTAATAAGGATAAGCGGTATAGAAAATGGATGGATGGATGGATGGGTTACGAGCAATGGAATCGCATACATCATGAAACAATCACCCTGTTATTTGCGTAAATTCATATATTTTTCGAATGAATTTCTTTCCTTCAAAGTTTAGTCATTTGAATGCCTGCCATTAGAGATAGAGAAGTTGAGTTTCAGCTTGTTTTTATTAGTGATTTTTGTTACGGATCATTGAGCCTGTTGTGAGGTAATTCAAACCTCCAATACAAGATTGTTGTTCCGGCAATCAAGTCTGGTGCTTGTGTGTCTCACTAAATGACTATTGTAAGTTCTATTACAGTAGCACTACTGACACCCAATCTAGAATATTACATTTCAACAACATCTATGAATGCGTCTTTTGATTGCTTGCGTTTGTATTTTAATACATTTAGCCATTTTTATGCTTGAAAATGCTTAATGTTGGCAAAAAAAACCATAATTTGCTTGAATGTGCATATATTTTGCCTCAAAATAGGCCTATTCAAACACAAAACAGCATGATCTATGAGTTCATATATTTTTGAAACGCCATGATGGAGGAGTGCTATCATATCATTGATTGTGCCACCGGAGCTTACATCATGCTGCACTTTAAGCTCTACAGTAGTTAGCATCAGTGACTCTTTAATTAAACGTTTCCTTCTCAAATAATTACAGGAAGACAATACTTTACTAATCAGTTTACATTCTTTCAACCATTCCAACACAGACAACTCAACGACTGAATCGATGACAGTTTATTTTTGAGGATTTTACTTTTTGTTTTTAATCTTGGAGCTCTGTGTCCTACCCTCCCGATGTCCGTTCAGAAGAGGAATGTTACTGGACGGGTGACAACTGATTTGGCAATGCTTGAACATTTTGATCTTAGATCAGTGTCAAGGAAGGTCTTTGTGGAATACAAATCCTACTTCTAAGTATTGTTTTTTTCCATAGCACATGATACATTTGTTAACCCGTTTGTTTGATTTTTCTTCTGTTTCCATCCACATATTCATTTGCTTAGGAGAAATGGAAAAGGTGGTGGGGGGTCCGGTCGGGGAGAGCGCAGGACAGGCCATGCCAAGCTGGAGACCCAGGTTTCCATGGACCGTGATCTCCGGGGTGAGTCTAGGGAGCGCAGGGAAAGCCGCCGACTTACAAAGGGACGTTCTTTGGAGATTGATCCTGTAGGAGGAAGTGATTCAGTGAGGCGGACACAAGAGGGGGGCTACCAAAACATGGACCAAAGCGGTGGCCCCCCTTCCCGAGCAGCGCCAGTCCCTTCTGGAGGCCAGGGCCACATTGTACAAGGCCGTGGTACTGGAATTATTGGGAAGATGAGAGATGCCCTTGTGTCTGAACAGAGGACAGCGGGAGGGCTGCATGAACACAACACTGCGCAAAAAGACAACCACCCTGCACTCAGAGAATCTCTGGGTTCAACTGGATCAGCACCTGGTCAGGGACCTGTAGTGAGACGAACCAAAAGGGACAAAGCCGACAGCATGCTGCGCAATGATTCATTAAGCTCAGATCAGTCGGAATCTTTGCGCCCGCCACCACCCAGGCCATACAAATCAAAACGAGGGCTTGGCTCTGGAGGCAAGAGGCAAACCAGTGTCAGCAGCTCCGAGGAGGAGGGAGGGACCACACCTGAGTACAGCAGCTGTGAGGATGCTGAGATCGAAAGTGTCAGCGAAAGAGGTGAGACTTTTGCCAGAATTGTTATCAGTGCATCTGTCGTGTATATCTGAGACAGAGTAAGAGGACATGCGCACAAGCGTGTGCTCTTAAGAGCTAGCGATGTGCCAGGTATATTTTCACCACCGAAAAGATGATTGAACCATGGCTAACAACAAAAATGTGATATCACGATTATATGCGATGCTTCCTCTCATCGTTGCATCTCATCACTCCAAATCTTCCAAAAGCAGCCAGTCTTGCCGTTGAGTTAGCACCGGGCATTTGATGATTTAAGACTTAAGAATATAGTGGTAGTTCTGTTTCACACTGGTTGCGTTCCACCAGGGGAGTTTTTCTCTCTAAAATCTAATGTAATTGAAAAGACAAGAGTTGCATTTGTATTGAATTTTGACAGCTTGTGACAGTAGTGGATTGAGCAGGCCTGGCCACCGTCAGACCGTCAGACCATCAGACCGGACTAACTTTTTGTGTGCACTCTGGATGGAAAGATGATGGTGGACAGTTACATTAAAAAATGCCACAAGCAATTACATATGTATAAGTTAGGAGCGATAAGTGTTTGGTTCATGGCCAAGGCTAGTGAGAATATGCAGTATGTGAAGAAACTTTGTTGCTACTGTCAGACATTAGGGTAGTTTGCATAAAGTAAGGAACAATTTAATGTCATGAGTGACCTGCAGCCTCTCCTAGCTGTTTTTTTTAGTATACAGTGGAACCTCGGGATGCGAATGCCCCGGAATACGAAAAAATATACGAAAATACCTTGATGATTTTTTTTCTTCGGCTTACAAAACATAATTCGCTTTACAAAAGTTTGTCGATCTTACCAAAACTTGTTTTTTTTGTTTTATTTTCCGGATTTACCGTATTTTAAGGCGCATGCTAAAACATACAGTAAACAAAAAAAGGCAACAGAAGCAAAAGAGTGAGTTTAGCAGAACTTTGTTCTACTATTTAACAATACACTCACTGTATTTTTCATCCCTCTTCTCCCACAAATCCATCTTCTGCATCTGACTTAGACAGCTGGGCAATTTTGCCGTCAAACATGCCGGGTTTCCTGTCATCATTGTCGGCCGTCAGTCTCGTTGTCAGTCGGCTGTTCAGCAATGATGGTGGCTTTCGCAAAAGCTCGAACAAGAGTTAAAGAAGATACCTTAGCCCGGGCATCCACAATCCATTCACAACTCTCCTGGCGCTCGGCAAAAATGTTGTTCTGCAGCATACCGGTAGGATACCTTCTGGAGGCATGGCGAAAGTGTACGTGCGCTACGTATGACATAATGTTCTGTGATTGGTTTATTGCTGCCAGCATACGTTTGACGTAATGTTCTCTGATTGGTTTACCATTGCCAGTGTACCGTTTGCTGTACTTCACTTTGCTGCGTATTAAAGTTAAGAAAGTTTTAGAATTTTAACTCAATATACAGTGAGGGGAAAAAACTATTTGAACCCCAGCTGATTTTGTAAGTTTGCCCACTAACAAAGAAATGATCAGTCTATAATTTCAATGGTAGCTTTATTTGAACACTGAGAGACAACAATGACAAAAAAAATCCAGAAAAATGCGTTTCAAAAAGAGTTATAAATTAATTTGCATTTTCATGAAGGAAATAAGTATTTGATCCCCTATCCGTCAGCAAGATCTCTAGCTCCCAGGTGGATCTTATACAGGTAACGAGCTGACATTGGCAGCCCTCTCAGCTCGTTACCTGTATAAAAGAGACCTGTCCACAGAAGCATCAATCAATCCAGATGCCATACTCTGCTCCATGGCCAAGACCAAAGAGCTTTCCAAGGATGTTAGGGACAAGATTGTGGACCTATATAAGGCTGGAATGGGCTACAAGACCATCGCCATTTGGTGACAACAGTTGGTGCAATTATTCGCAAATGGAAGAAACATAAATTAACTGCCAATCTCCCTCGGTCTGGAGCTCCATGCAAGATCTCACCTCGTGGAGTTTCAATGATAATGAGAACGGTGAGGAATCAGCCCAGAACCACTCGGGAGGAGTGCCCCTCCCTCAGTCAGTGCATTGAAAATGGGTCGTGGTTGGGTATTCCAGCATGACAATGATCCAAAACACACGGCCAAGGCAACAAAAGATTGGCTCAAGAAGAAGCATATTAAAGTCATGGAGTGGCCTAGTCAGTCTCCATACCTTAATCCCATAGAAAATCTGTGGAGGGAGCTGAAGGTTCGAGTTGCTAAACATCAGCCATGAAACATTAATGACTTGGAGAGGATCTGCAAAGAGGAGCGGGCCAAAATCCCCCCTGAGATGTTTGCAAACCTTGTGGCCAACTACAAGAAACGGCTGACCTCTGTGATTGCCAACAAAGGTTTTGCCACCAAGTACTGAAGCACGTTTTTCAAAGGGATCAAATACTTATTTCTATAATAGAAATGCTAATTAATTTATAACTCTTTTTGAAACGCATCTTTCTGATTGTTGTCATTGTTGTCTATCAGTGTTCAAATAAATCTACCATTGAAATTATAGACTGATCATTTCTTTGTTAGTGGGCAAACTTACAAAATCAGCTGGGGTTCAAATAGTTTTTTTCACTTACTGTACATTGTATTTCAGGTTTTATTATTACATTACATTTGTATTACAATACTCATTATTTATACAGTATTAAATGTGCAGAACAGTGTTTTTTCCCCCATTGTATTAGGGGTCTTGCGGGTCAGTGGAACAAATTAGCCAATTTACATGTTAAATGTTGTTCGGGTTACAAAAAAATTCGGCTTACAAAAATCCTTGTGTAACGAATTAATTTCGTATCCGGGTTTCCACTGTATTTAGTTTATTGCTCTTAAAGGTAGTTGATAAAATTAATAAAATTAAATGTACTTAATTTTCCATTTTCTTTTAAAATAACATATGTTTTAAAAATTAAGTTATTTTAATTTTAATCAAAATTCATCTACAACAAAACAGATTAAGTTTTTTATCCATGCATTCGTCGTCTATGCCACTTATCCTCATTAGGGTCACAGAAGTATGCTGGGTAACCGACTTTGAGCGAGAGGCGGGGTACACCCTTGACTGGTTGCCAGCCAATCACAGGCCATATATAGACAAACAATCATTCACACTCACATTCATTTCTATGGCCAAATTAGGCTGTGACATAATTTGAGCAAAAGTGCACTTTTTGTCATAATGTTGCTCATTGTCCACAATCCTTATGTGAAACACCCATGAAAGCATATTTCCTTTTTCTGTGTGCTCTAATGAGAGAAAACAAGTTAGCATGACGTAGCTAACCTATTTTTGACAATAAAGCCCCGAAAAACCTCCAACGGCAAACTCCAACAATTTTCCATTTACATAACTGACCTGTACATTAACCAAGCTGCAGTCAAATTCAAATTCAAATTTATTTGTACAGCGCAAAATCACAAAACCGTGGTGACAAAGGCAAGGAAAATCTCAACCTTAGAGAGAACCCAGGCTCTGTGGGGCGGCCGTCTGTCTTGACCAGTTGGGCTGACATATAAAAATAACAAGAGGTAGATGGTACATGGTACATGGTAGATCAAGCCAGAAGTTTTAGTCTAAGACCAAGGAACATAGATAATTCTCTCAGATACATACTGTATCAGCATAACAAGATTCTATTCTAACTGTATGCTTTAGCAAAGAGCTTTAAATAAAGAGAGGGTGTTTGCCCCCCGCATTGAGTCGGGGAGATGGTCCCATAACAGAGGAGCCTGGTAACTAAAGGCTCTTTCTCCCATTCTACTTCTAAAGATTCTAGGAGTGACAAGAAATTGTAAATTCTGTGAGCTTGATGTTCTTCTGGGTTGATAGGGTCCTAAAAGCTCTTTAAGATATACGGGTGCCTGACTGTGTAGCGCTTTAAATGTAAGAAGGAGAATTTTATACTCAATTCTAAATTGTACAGGTAACCAGTGCAGTGAGTCGGGCGGGATATGATCTCTGGTTCCAGTTAAGACTCGTGCGGCAGAATTTTGTACTAACTGAAGGGTCTTTAAAGATTTCGTAGGGCGGCCTATTAACAAAGCGTTACAATAACCCAACCTGGAAGCCACAAAAGCATGAAGAAGTTTTTCTGCGCTTGGTAGTGGCAGGAATTTTCTGATTTTCTTTATGTATAGTAAATGGAAGAATGCGGTTCTTGACACTTGTCCTATTTGGCAACCAAAGGAAAGGTCCTTATCGAGGATGACACCAAGGTTTGTGCGTTTTATCTGAGTTCAACAGTATAAAGTTTGAGGTCATCCAGCTCTTTGCCATTTAGACATGCCTGGAGTTTGGACAGCTGACTAGTTTGGTTAGGTTTTATTGATAAGTACAGCCGTGCATCATCTGCATAAGAATAGAAATTAACTAAATGTTTTCTAACGGCATTACAAAAAAGGCAGAATAATACTGGTCCTATGGGATACCGCGATTGAGCTTCACGTGTCTGGATTATTTATTTATTTACTATTATTTTTGTCGCACCTGGATTCTTTATTACTAAAGGATACAAACAGCATGCTTTTTCATGCAGTACCTCTAATGCCAAAAGTGAGGTTTTACCGCCGTATATTAGAATTTGGTGGTCAGTTGTGTCAAATGCTGCGGTCTAGTAGCATTAGTAGGTCTAGTAATGCTAAGGTCTAGCTAAGGTCTAGTAAAACTTACTGAAACCAGGTCTTTGTCTGAGGCTGTGAGGAGGTCGTTGGTCATTTTTATGAGTGCTGTTTCTGTGCTGTGGTGCATCCTAAATCCTGACTCAAAGACCTCAAGTAGATGATTGTTTTGAAGGAAATGGTTTAATTGACTGCCACCGACTTTCTCTTGGATCTTGGAGAAAAATGGAGGGTTGGATTTTGGTCTGTAATTAGATAGGACATGTGGATCGAGGTTAGGTTTTTTAAGAAGCTGTGTTGGAGGGTATAAGTAGCAATTTTACTGTCAAAAAATAACATGAACTCATCACTGCTAAAAGTGGTAGGGATGGATGGGTTGGTAGTACTCTGACACTTTGTTAACCTAGCCACAGTAGGCTAGGCTTCCTCTATAATTTTTGTGTTTTACGTTTCAGCTAGTGATATTGTAGCCTCTGCCCCTCCCTTCACCCGGATGTCCAAAACATGTGGCTGCAAGTCCGACAACATGACCACCAAGTCAATCACTGAAGTGCGGTCCAGGGTGCCCTGGTGCCAAGTGCACATGTGGACACCTTTATGCTTGAACATTGTGTTCGTTATGTGATGGGCACAGAAGTCCAATAACAAAACACTACCCGGGTTTAGTTTCCTCTCAATCACGCCTTCCAATGACTCCTCCCTGAGCCACCACCTTATTGTGGTGGAGGAGTTTGCATGAACCAATGATTCTAGGAGATAAGTTGTTAAGGGCATTCATGCCCCTGGTAAGGTCACCCATGACAAACAGGTCCTAGGCTGGGCACCAGACAAAGAGTAGACTCCAATGATGATAAAAAACAAAAGCCTTTGTTTTCCTTTGCCCGGACACAGGTCACCTAGGCCCCTCTCTAGGGCCAGGCCTGGGTGCGGGGCGTGATGGCGAGCGTCTGGTGGCCGGGCCTGTACCCATGGGGCCCGGTCGGACACAGCCCCAAAACGTACCGTGGGCCCCATGAGCTCACCACTTGGTGGGAGGAGCAAAAGGAGTCAGGTGCAAAGTGAGCCGGGTGGCAGCCAAAGACGAGGCCTTGGCGGCCCGATCCTCAGCTACAGAAGTTAGCTCTCGGTACGTGGAATGTCACCTCTATGGTGGGGAAGAAGCCTGAACTGGTGCGCGAGGTTGAGAAGTTCCAGCTATAGTCGGACTCACCTCGACGCACAACAAGTACTCGGGAACCAGTTTTCTCGAGAGGGGCTGGAATTCATTCCACTCTGGCGTTGTAGCAGTGAAAGGCGACAGGCAGGGGTGGCAATTCTTGTCCCCCCGTTGCTCCAAGCCTGTACGTTGGAGTTTAACCCAAGGAAAGAGAGGGTACTTTTCTTCCACCTTCGAGTGGGAGGACGCGTTTATGTTTGCATTTATGTGGCAAACAGCAGTTCAGAATACCCACCCTTTTTGGAGTCCTTAGAGGAAGTACGGGAGAGTGCTCCCGCGAAGGATTGCCTTCTTCTCTTGGGGACTTCAACGCTCATTTTGACAGCGACAGTGAGACCTGGCTGGACATACAGTATGTAATGCTAATTTATACTAAATCGCATAATGCCATCTTATCTAGTATTTCTAAATGAAGAGGTACTCACATGCTCACTTTGGCTTACTAGACACAGCCAAGGTGTTGAGGGGGTCCAGTTTGGGGGGCTTTGGCGGTCCTCATTTCTGCTATTTGCAGATGATGTGGTCCAGATGGCCTCATAAAGCTGTGACCTTAATGTTTACTCAGGCGCTTCGCGAGTGTACGAGTGAGAATCTTCTGACTAAAACTGCACCTCCTAATATGAGTTCACGGTTGTCAGCCGGAAAAGGGTGGATTGCACCCTTTGGGTTGTGAGTGAGGTCTTGTCCCAGGTGGATGAGTTGAAATAATTAGAGATCTTGATCACAAGCGAGGCAAGGTTGGAAGTTGACAGTGACTCATGTGAACTCTGCTGCTTCCCACTTGAGCGCAAGAGTGGACGCCCCCACAGTTTGCCATCTCCATTCTGGAGACACGTCACACCCAGTGAATGTAAGGTAAGCTTTAATTCAAATTTAAAGATGCAGAAGTCACTAATTTATCTGTTGCTTGCGGTAACTATGATAAAAACTAATATGGAATAACAAATGAATATTGCCAATCTGTAGATCATCAGAATTCGTTCACTGTCTGTGCAGTTTGGAGAAAAAACAGTTTTATAAACAATGCATACCTCAGGCCACAGCCAGCAGCCCGGCTGTCATTGTGAGCAGCGTGCATGTAAGCTAGTGTGTGTTAGACTGCGTGCGTGCTTGTGTGTCCGAACGCTTTGCTGAGTGTCATGTTGTATTGTTTTCAGCTTGGCCCCGAGGGAGTGGGTTGGTGGTGACGATCCCTCTGAGAGTGTACGTGTGTGCATGTTCGTGTCTGCGATGGGGCCGTTTGACCCCATTTGATTCCACCGTTGACCTCGGGTGGCCTCACACAGCAAACTATGTCCTCAAGCCCTGGAAGACACTGCTGGTTACGCTCTAACATTGTCATTATCCAAGTGGTGTGATATCACTACTGAACAACTTTTGTAGCTCGGTGCTTGCATCCGAGCACGAATATATAATGCATTTTATGGTTTCTATTTTATTAAAAATGATGTCACTTATAACAATATATGAATTGGCAATTGTGAGAAATATTGATCCTATGGTTGGCTGAGCGAGTACCTGAGGTGATTACTGAAGTTATTGAGTTATATACTCTTCTAGTTATTTAGCAGCACGACTGTAAAAGTATAACAAGACTCATTGATATGAGTGTACTGCTGTATTGCTGCAATTTCTATGAGTTTGGGGAATATTTCCAATCTTATTTAAAGTCACTGTGATTATATTTATTATATTCTATGTGCAAAACTGACATTTTTTCGGCCCTGTAGGTGGCGTTAACCGCCCAGGTGTTTACCAATGTACGTTAAAGGTTTTGAAAGTGTTTGTGTTCAAAATGTTTATAAAAAATTCTCCTGTCACTGCAGTGGGGAACCTATAGCTATAGCGGGGTTTCCCCTAGTTTTGACGCTGACGAACACGGACGCAGACGTGTGCACACCCAGCGTTGCCATGTCAGCTATACTGTATATGGTAACCCCCACTTTCGTAATAAAAACAGGTCATATCATTTATGTGCTCGCTCCGCCGTGTGTGATACAGAGAGCAGAGGTGAACTCTTAATGCATGTAGAGACTGAACTAACATGTCAAAATAATACATAAAATAAGCGTTTGTTGCCCTGCGATTGACTGGCGACCAGTCCAGGGTGTACCCCGCCTCTCACCCAAAGCCAGCTGGGATAGGCTCTAGCATCCCCGTGACCCTAATGAGGATAAGCGGTACAGAAAATGAATGAATGAATAAATAAGCGTTTGTTTAATGAAAGCACAATTTACAGAACAAATTTACGAAATACTTCAATTTCTTAATTGCAGTAGACCAAAGCCGTATATGTGCGATTGTGTGTGTGTTTGTAATGTATGCATGCTTAATTTAAAAAATATATTTATTTTAAGCCTCATGCAACGTTTAAGTAAATCAAACAGCCTAAGAAAAACTACATGTATTGTACATTACATGTTGTTGGAAAAGAAAATTCACATATAAGAGATAGATAGATAGATACAGTGGTGTGAAAAACTATTTGCCCCTATCCTGACTTTTTATTCTTTTGCATGTTTGTCACACAAAATGTTTCTGATCAACAAACACATTTTAATATTAGTCAAAGATAACACAAGTAAACACAAAATGCAGTTTTTAAATGAATGTTTTTATTATTTAGGGAGAAAAAAATCCAAACCCACACAGCCCTGTGTGAAAAAGTAATTGCCCCTGCACCTAATAACTGGTGATAACTTGCAACAAGTCTTTTACACGCTCTGGGGTGAATTTTGGCCCACTCATCTTTACAGAGTTGTACTTCAGCTTTATTTGAGGGTTTTCTAGCATGAAGCGCCTTCTTAAGGTCATGCCACAGCATCTCAATGGGATTCAGGTCAGGACTTTGACTAGGCCACTCCAAAGTCTTCATTTTGTTTTTCTTCAGCCATTCAGAGGTGGACTTGCTGGTGTGTTTTGGGTCATTGTCCTGCTGCAGCACCCAAGATGGCTTTAGCTTGAGGTGACCAACAGATGGCCGGACATTCTCCTTCAGGATTTTTTGGTAGACAGTAGAATTCATGCTTCCATCTATCACAGCAAGCCTTCCAGGTCCTGAAGCAGCAAAACAAGCCCAGACCATCACACTACCACCACCATATTTGACTGTTGCTATGATGTTCTTTTTATGAAATGCTGTTTTACTTTTACGCCAGATGTAACGGGACACGCACCTTCCAAAAAGTTCAACTTTTGTCTCGTCAGTCCACAA
>QODF01000134.1:97386-169196 GCA_024372805.1 Oostethus manadensis
GCGGATACAAGCGGCGGAAATGAGTTTCCTTCGTAGGGTGGCTGGACTCACCCTAAGAGATAGGGTGAGGAGCTCGGCCATCCGGGAGGAGCTCAGAGTAGAGCCGCTGCTCCTTCACATCGAGAGGAGCCAGTTGAGGTGGCTCGGGCATCTAGTCCGGATGCCTCCCGGGCGCCTCCCTGGTGAGGTGTTTCGGGCATGCCCGGTCGGGAGAAGGCCCCCGGGAAGACCTAGGACACGCTGGAGGGACTATGTCTCACAGCTGGCCTGGGAACGCCTTGGTGTCCTCCCGATGGAGCTGGAAGAGGTCGCTGGGGACCGGGAAGTCTGGACTTCCCTACTGAAGCTGCTGCCCCCGCGACCCGGACCCGGATAAGCGGTGGAAAATGGATGGATGGATGGATGGATGTATATAGAAAGATATTGATAATAGTGCGATATTACAATATATAGTAATAAAATATTATTAATAAATTATAATACATAATATTGAAACATATTTAGGTAAAAAGTCCATTCCTGTGTGTGGTTTTATTACTCCTCATCTGTTGGGTTGTAAAGCTGCATGATGTGGGGGAGGAATGGTCAGCACAGTCTGTCAGTGGAGCAGGACAGTGATAGTAATCTGCCACTGAAACTGCTCTTCTGTTGGCAGATGATGCTGTGCATTGGATGATGCTGGTTGTCTGTGATGGACTGGAGCCTCCTCAGTGTCCTTTGTTCTGCCACAGATGTCAGGCTGTCCAGCTCAGTGCCAATGACAGAGCCTGCCTTCCTCACCAGTTTGTCCATGCGTGTGGCGTCCTTCCTCTTCAGGCTGCTCACCCAGCACACTACAGCATACAGGAGGGCACTAGCTACCACAGTCTGGTAGAAGATCTGTAGCAGCTTCTTGCATACGTTGAAGGACGCCACCCTACTGAGGAAGTACAGACTGTCCTTTTCTGCACAGAGCATCCATGTTGGCAGTCCGGTCTATCTTATCATCCAGATGCACAGAATCTGCAGTTCCCCAGTCTCACCTACTGAGGTCTGCCAGTCAGGTAGTCTGTGATCCATGCCACCAGGTGTGATCAATTATCATATTATCATTATACAGTGTATTGACTATTTTGATTATGTTCCCAAATCATTCAGCCCTAGTTTCAACCCCAGCATCCGAGTCTGGGGCATAGCAAGAAGGAGCTATAATTTGGATGCTGGACAGGTGTTGTAACATTGAGCAAGTGGAGGTCTCGGCTCAGCTGTTTTTTTCACTGTGGGTTTTATGTGCATCAGCAGCAAGACACTGCATTCTTTTTTTAGCTTGAGATTGAGACAGGATCAATTATGAGATGTGGTTGCTGGCAGCTGAGAGGCTTCCAGGCTTTTAAATCATTTGACTTTTTAAACTAGTGTGAGATCACGACGGAAACACTCACGCTCAAATATGCAACTTGACCAGTACAGTATAGAATCTGCTATGTGTATACATCCTTCCCAACACTACCAGGTCAACTAAAAATGATAAGTGACTGCAATATTCTTTGAAAGGTACAAAGTGACTGTAGGAGAAGCAAAGTTATCATCTTAGAGGGGGGGTAAAAGTAACTATTTACCCCATGCAGATTTTGTAAGCTTCCCTGCTTACAAAGACATGAACAGTCCATCATTTTCACAGCAGGTCTGTCACACATCGGCTATGCTTTTGGAAAGCAGTGGTCCACATTTTTTCCTCTTTTCTGATCAGCAAGAAATCAGCAAGCAATCTAATCCTATAATCTTGATCAAGATCTGTGGTCAGGAATATCTCTAAATAGTGAAAAACTCCAAAAATAGTGTAGCACGCAGGCAGCCGGCTTCTGTTCCCTTCAACAATTAGATTGTAATCACTTGAGCACAAGTACAAAACAGTGCAAATCTAATTTTAACCCAGGTTGAATATGATTTGGTTTCATGTGCGAGGAATAAAATAAACTAAAATTTGAATAGGTCCAGTTACATTCATTTCCTCCATCAAAGTTCCACGTTGCTTTCCCGTATCTCACTCGTTTGTTCGTGTCATCTGCTTTGTCTGTCTGTGTAGTTAGGGTCACAAGGTTCTGATGATTGGCTTAGTAGTATCATGTGGGATGGCTTAACCGGCTCACAACTAACATGTGGTCCTGGTTAATCAGATCAAGATTAACCAGGACCACTCATCCATCTTTTTCCGCTTATCCGAGGTCTGGTTGCTGGGGCAGAAGTCTAAGCAGAGAAGCCCAGGTTTAACCGACGTGCACTGAACATCCCCCCAGGGGAGCGTCCGGGAGGCATCCTAACCAAATGCCTGAGCCACTTCATCTGGTTAACCTTTTAGTCACTACCCAAAGCTCATGATCATAGTAAAGGCTAGCAACGTAGGTGGACTGTAATTTGAGAGCTTTGCCTTTCTTTACAACCACACACCAATGCAGAGTCCACATCACACCAATCTCACTGTCGATCCTGCGATCCATCCTTCCCTCGCACAACCCCAAGACCCCAAGATATTTGAACTTCTCGACTTGGGTCAAAATCTTATCCTTGACTCGATATGGCACTCCACTCTTTTCTGGCAAGAACCATCGACTCAGACTTAGAAGCGCCGATTGTCTTCCCAGTTGCTTCATAATCGGCTGCAACGAGGGCTGAAGATCCCGGCATGCTGAAGCAAGCAGGACCATATCATCCGCAAAAAGCAGAGACCCAATTTTAAAGCCACCAAGCTGGACGTCCTGGCTGCCCCATGGCTGCGCCAGGAAATTTTGTGCATAAAAGTCATGAACAGAATCAGTGACAAAGGGCAGAGTTCAAACTTCGCTTGTAACCAGTGCCAAAGTTTGTAAAAAAGCTAGGCTCCAGGTCACCGTGACCCTAACGAGGACAAGAGGTATGGAAAATGCATGGATGGATGCAGATCACACAGTAAATCAATCAATCAATTTGTAACTGACATCCATCATCGGTACATGTGGTTATGCAGGTATATACATGATAGATAGATAAATTATACCTACAGACCAGGCCCTTTAACACAACCCACACTCAACCACGTGGCTCACCCATGGCAGAGAATGCAAGGAAGATTATGCCTGACTTATGAAACTGAAAACGTGGTCTGCTTTAGGATTGCACAATGCCACTATAAATTGTCACAACTCGTTATCCTCATAGTCTGTCTACTGCTAGGCATGCTTGGCTCTGTTTTACTCTGTGTAATAACACGCTCGCTGAGGTGCTGAACACATTTCAACGCTGCCTCTCTGTCCATGTATGTAAAAAAAAGACAACAGCCTAAAGAACGTCTAATTAAAATTTGTACCTGTTTAAAATCTTTTATGATTTTGTCCATAACAACGGCAGCAGGAGGGCTTACCTCACAGCTGGGCCTTCTGTTTAGACAGCGTGCTCGTCGTGTGCCTTGTCGAGTTTATTTTCTGCGGAGATGCATTTCTTCCTGTCAAACCTGCCTTTGGAAGTGACTGAGCGATTTGAATCAAAAATGGACTGACAATGTTGCATCATTGACTCAATAATATAGGCTAATCCCTCATTTATCATAGAAAACCTTTTGACCTGCTAAATACGATTTTTACCATTATTCTATCCCTTATAGATCCCTATAGCACCCCTATAGCAAGCTTTACACTCATATTACCCAATAGTGTAGATATAACAGAAATAACAGAAAATAAGACATACTACTGTATAGACTCACACATGGTGGAATAATTCTTTGTTGCTATTCCTTTTCCTTTTCCCTTTTTATTTCCTTTTTTTCAGCGTGTTTTCTGAATATTTTGTATTTGTATTTTAGTTGCAGCACTGTAGTTGACTGGGTAGCATGTTGGCCTCACAGTCAGGAGGTTCAGGATTCGAATCTCCGTTGGGCATCTCTGTGTGGAGTTTGAATGTTCTCCCCGTGCGTGCGTGGGTTTTCTGCGGGTACTCCGGTTTCCTCCCACAATCCAAAAACATGCATGTTATCTTAAATGGTGACTCTAAATTGTCCATCGGTATGAATGTGAGTGTGAATGTTTGTTTGTCTGCCCTGCGATTGACTGGCGACCAGTCCAGGGTGTACCCCGTCTCCCCGCCTCGAAGTCAGCTGGGATAGGCTCAAGCATACCCGTGACCCTAATGAGGATTAGTGGTATAGGAAATGGTTGGATGTATTTTAGTGGATTTTGTCATTTTATCCTTGATTTGCTGAATTTAGGCCAAAAATATCTTTAAAACGCTAAAATATGCGTATTCTTTTGACTAATAGTAGGTCATATTCAGCCACAAAACAACATTATTTATTAATTAATATATTTTTGACCACGATAGAGTGAGTCTGTGAAAGGGGAAGCGCGATGTGGCGAGGAATGACTGTACGACTGCAATCTATTAGGGGTGGCAGGTTGCGCAAGCGGGGTTGCACGAGGTCATCATCTAATTTGCATAATTGGCCATAATGCATGTGCATGTAATTGTAATTTAACGCTGTAAGATAGAGGAAAAACATTGCAGGAAAGATTTGTTATTAGTTGCTTTAAAAAAAAGAGTATCTGGAGGGGTCTGAATATTTACTAAATGTAACTAGTATATTTGTAGTATACTCGTGTATACTAGTACACTACTATAGTTGCTAAGTTGGAAACATTGATCCCTCCTAAAATGTCTTATGTTGTGACACAGACCAGGTTTGCATGAGGTGCCTTAAGAGGTAGAGTTATGATGCATACCGCTAACTACTGTACTGAGTTAATGATAAGCTACAGTCACAAAGACTTTATTGATCAACATATTGCTTGGTTGGTCTCTGAGCTCCAAATCTATTTGTGCCAGTTCAAACTTACTTGTGCCACAAATCAATTAATGTGTGGAAAACGCTGCTATCACAATAATTACCCAATACCAGAAATTCAGACGTTAAGAAGAGTTAAGATGGAGAGGATTGTAGCTCTAAACAAACATGACAGGAATTTGGTTAGGATAATAAGGAACAACGGAGAAACGAACAAGGCTCAAGCTTGTCATAAACAGCAAACTTCAATAATACCAGGGAAACAGGACATTGCCTCAGGATGAAGCCGGTACTGCAAGTGCCTCCCATATGCCATTTCTATGGATTTTTTTGTGGCATTAGCAAGACTAATGAAGTCACACTTGCACAGGCTGTAGAAAGTTATGGTGTATAATAAATGTTTATGCAACATTATATTATAGGCCACATGCTGACATATACAAACTGGCATGTGCCATGATCCAAATCAGTGCACTCAAATGGGCAATTTAGCCATTTCTAGCTAAGAAAATGTTAAAAATGATGGTAATCATATAGAAAATAGGTCACCACTGACAGTATAGCAGTTAACTCACTTAGCAATATCTTCATCTTGCAGGTGACTGGGAGTGCTACCCTCATGACCCCACTGTATGGCATGTAAGTCTTTTGCATTCAATTTCTCTTGCCAGTAGGGACATTTTCATTTCAAAAAGACAGTTAAATTATTTTATATTTCCATTCCATTATGAAAAAATACATTGCAATATAGAGCATAAGAAGTGTATATGAATTCTTGTCATCAAATTGCTTATTGTTGTCAAAAAACCCTAAGTTTAGTCAACTTTTGTTTTATCTTGCAGCATCCTGTAACCTGGCAGCCATCGAAGGAGGGTGACCATCTGATTGGCAGAATCACCCTCAGCAAGAGGAGTGCGTCCATGCCAAAAGAAGCTGGTGCTTTACTGGGGTTGAAGGTCAGTGTGGGATTGCCTAATTCTAGGATACACAGATATTTTGTTCCTCAAAGCATCTCTCTGTCTTCCACGCTCCTTCTGTGTAGGTTGTAGGAGGAAGAATCACAGAGTCGGGGAGATTAGGTGCCTTCATCACAAAGGTTAAGAAGGGCAGCCTGGCTGATGTGGTTGGGCATCTAAGAGCAGGTAATCACAACTCTCATACATGCTCAAAGGAACAAGTAAGCATTATGTTTGAGTGTCATTGTTTTCTTTATTCACTCATACATTTTCCATCACATGTTGTAAAAGGACTTTATACAAACAGAATACACTGCATACACACTCAATATACAGTACATGCCTAACCATGCAACCTGCAAAATGATGACAACCATAGTCTGTACCGGATGTCGACAATGTGTCTTGTCATGTTGTTCGACTGTGTTGCAGCAGGAATTATATTGAATGAATGAAGGAGTGAGATTTTATTCCTTGTCATCCTGACAGTGTACTGCTCACAACACCCAGGGAGTAACGGAATTACTATTTATTATTCTCAAACTCATAATGTTATGAAGAAAAAACATTTTAGTAGGATGAAGTTAAAATATTGATGAAAAAAGACTTTTAGCTTTAAATGTTATAATATTATGAGAAACACACCTGATCTCGATAATCTAAAACATCTTTCCATCAAATTGCTTATTAAATCGTTAACACTCCAGTAGAGCTGCAACAATTAATTGATGAATCCATGGTTAATCGATTATCCAGTTAATCTATTTGGTATTCGATTTAATAGTTTTTAATTTAAAAATGTAAACATCCTCCGATTTAAGCCTTCAAATGTTTTTTAATTTCCTTAGTCATCAATGTAAGCAGACCTATTATCTTTATGTTTTAGGCAAAACAAGATATTTACACACATATGCTATGCCTTTGGAAAACAAAATTTTTCCAGGAAGGACCTAACCGATTGCTTGAATAATAAAAACAACAAGCTTCAGATTAATCTCCAAAAAAAAAACTGGCAGTTGCAGCCACAACAATGCAGTAAATACATATGCATTAGGGGTGCAACGGATCGTTTGAACAACGATTCGATTTGTATCATGATTCGTAGTTGCCGATTCGACATTGGGTCATTTAGAATGATCCGATCCAAAAGGATTCAGTAACTTTAATTCGATTCAGTAACTTTTTTGGAAAAAATTCAAGCAGTGTGACTGTGAAATAATAGCGGGATACTGCACAGTGCAGGTGAAGTTTCCTAAATTCCCTTTGCTTTTGTAAGAGGATCAGGTATACATTCATTATGGATATAAACAAAAAGGTGAACAACATTTCATAGCAAATGCATGTGCATGAAATGTCATGTGCAGATAGATAATAAGTAAATGAATATCCTACATACTGTAACATTTGCACAGATGCTATTAAAACTACAAGGAGACGTTTGATCAACACGCTTTTCATTGCGAGAAAAAGTGGAACGTACACCAGAACAACAGTTGCTCCCAAACAACAAGCCCCCATTCAACCAGAACACAAACATGCAAACACCTAACACTCACTACGTACCTTTTATCTTGTCCTGACGCTCCCATCCATGAGTTTCAAAGGCTTCAAGTTGGACTTAACTTTGGATGTGGTCCAACACTCAGTATAAATCCCATAGCAAATTGAAGAAGTCATGTAGCTAACAAGCATGTACACCAATGAAAATACACCACATATCCTATGAAAATGTGCATATTTTAGGATGTCCACACGAACTTTTTAATCACAGCGCGCACGGTCAGCGTCACCGTGATGTCATCCGTGCACCCCAGTCAACAGGCATGACTAATCGACTTACGACAAATCAAACTGTTACAAACGAAACATTTACCATCTTAATCGTTAAAATTGCTAAAAACACACACATCCACATAAAACCTGAAGTGCTTAAATCCAATGCTTTATTTCCTAGTATCGATTGAATCGATTGATTTCCTTTCAAGCGATCGTTAGCTCGATATATATGGTCTGGAATGGCAATTTGGTGAACACAGATCGATGTTGTTGGATCATAGGATTATTAATCGATACATCGATTGACTGAATGGATCGTTACACCCCTAGTATGCATACATACTGTATAGTAGGTAGGCATTATGCCGGTGAACAACTCAAGTGAGACTATCATATTATATCATGCTTATCACATGAAAACACTTTCACACAGAATATTGGCTGATGTCTCATTTCAGGGGATGAGGTTTTACAGTGGAATGGGAAGCTGTTACCAGGAGCCACCATGAAGGAAGTCTACAACATCGTCCTCGACTCTCAAGCTGAACCTCAAGTGGAGCTGGTGGTATCCCGACCAATTGGGTAAGTTGGAACAAGACAATGACAGTATTCAAATGTTGTTATGCATTTAGGATTCATTCGTGATTTTTTTATTTAGTTGGATGGTTAGAACAACATAAAACATCATTACACAATTCTAGACTACACAGTTAATTCTGTACACCCGCACAAGAACGCCATCTAGTTTTGATTGGCTGATCTTGATAGCTGTTTATCTCTTCTCTACATTGTGTACCATTGGCTGTTTCAAACTTATCAATTCAATCAAGTCACACCATATAGTATTGGCCCTTTAAAATGCACTTAAAGTGTCTACCAACTGGAATTGATACATATAATAACATTTGATCTCATAAAATAATAGAATAGAATAGATATTAGGTAGATCTGTATACTGACATATTAAGTAACAGTAATCCCCCTCAACTTTGCGTTTTAAATTTTGTGGCTTCACTCTATCGCTACTCTTCAAAAATATATTAATTAATAAATAATGCTGTTCTGTGGTTCCAAACAACCTATCATTAGTCAAAATTCTGCATAGTTAAGCAAATGTTGTTGTTTTTTGCCTAAATGAACCTTTTTCAAGCATACAAAATGGCTAAATTAAATAAATATACAAATAAGACATTCAGAGGACGCATTCAGGACGTTGTGATGTTTTATAGTTATCTACAGTACACAGGTCACTAGGTGTCAGTAATGCTATTGTAATGTTTGGTGAGGCACACAAGCACCAGACCTGATCTGCGGCTCAACACTATTTTATTGCAGGTTTGAATGATCTCTAACAGGCACAATAATAATAAAAACAATTCTAAATTCCCAACGCCACTTCCTGTCCGAGCCACTGGAACACATTTATAGCAACACTCAGAAGTCTTATTTATGTCTCTTTTTTTTGTTATGTTATATATATTTGTTAATAGTGGTGAAGTAGGGATGTCCCAATACGATGTTCAGGATTGGTATAGGCTGCCGATCAGCTGTATTTTCAAGATCGGAAAAGACTGACTACCGCCACGAGATCGGGCCAATCCGGTTGCCGTGATTCGGGCCACGCTCTAACATGTTCGGTGCGGTTGCTCTTCAAAGCTGGTTGCCAGTCGACTCCCACCACCCGGATGAAGGATAAAACGCAACACCACCTTGCAGAAATGTCCGTGGGGTATCGTGGTAAAGTTAGCTTCACATAGGACGCTGGATATTTGGCTTGCTGTGCCCGGACTCCTCTGTCATGGTGCCTGGAGCTGATTGTTACTAAGAACATCAATAAATTACTATTGCGTTGAAGAGAGTTTGTCAGAAAAGTCATATATTCTAAATCACACCACAGATTCATCTATAACCATGTCAAATGATTAGTCCTACGCCTAAAGTATTGTAATGAGCGTAGGACTAATTCCACGTCAGGATGGCTGTTATGTTGGCCATTTATTTGCATGTCAACACAGAGCGCTCACTCCATCGACAAGACATTCCACTTGCTAGTTTCTTATTCTACACACTTTAACACCAAATGCTTGCTCTAACCAGCATGCTGAACACCACTGCCCTCCATAGCCCAACCACTAAACAGCAGCTTACAAGACAGTATTTTGCCGTCCCATTTCTTTCAATCTTATCATTTATTGGATAGACTTTTAGTGTCATTAGGGACCTGACTCACAGAGGTTAGTTACAAAAGCCAAACAATATTGTTGGGCATACTGTGTAATAAAAAAGTAAATTTAGCAACACTTTGATTGGATTGTTTTAATGCTTTGAAGAGCTATTTTAATAATAACCATAGTCAATTACACAAATTGAAGCTAGTAACAAAGGTGTACTATTTAAAAAATAAAAGAAACGGTACCGGATCGGATCAGCTCGACAAGACTATAAAAAAATCGGATTGGATCGAACGCCAAAAAATGGGACATACTTAAAGGTGAATTAAAGGTGACTATTGGGGTGTTATTTCTTGTCTAGAGGGCTCTAACAATGTCAAAAATGCGTATTTAGAAGGCTGTAAACAGGTTTTCTATGCTCTAACTGCAAAAATATTTCATTTATAAATAGAAAACACGACTTTGTGGAAATTCACTTATCTGGAACCAGTTAACTGCGATAAATGAGGGATTACTGTGTTGGTCAAAGTCAATTACATTTACTGAACATTTGTTTCCATTCCTTCTGGCCAGACTGCTGCACAATAAAAACAAATGAAAAGACTACCCAATGTCACTGAGAAGGCTCAGTTCTCAGTCTTGTAATGTGTAAATCAGAAGATTTGTGGACCTGGCTGATATGAAAAAAGATCAGAAGGGTAAAAGAGAGCCAGATCTTCAAGACATAAAAACAATACAGCGCAGAAAGAAACAAGCCAGTGCAGAGAAGTCAGCACTGGGGTGCTGCTCACGCCTCTTAATGCCATTTAGCAGGCATGCAGGTGCACTCTGGACCAGCTGGCCCCAACGTAAAGATTATAGGTCCAGGCCATAGTAAAGGGTGTTGCAGTTGTGCAAATGGCTAACGACTGTTTTAATAGTCGACTAGTCAGTGATTATTTATTTGATTAGTTGACTAGTCCGATGATTATTGCTTATATGACCTGCTGTACCTGGCCTCTCGCCTGAAGCCAGGTGTAATAGGCATACCCTAGTGAGGACAAGTGGGACATGGATGATCTGCTGTACATTTTTGTACTTGATTCTGACCCATTGTCAAAACCTAATCTAGTAAATGACTTACTAAAATTATTTCAGAAGGATTCGTTTAACTTTACAGTAATCCCTTGTTTGTTGCAGTTAATAAACAACTGTCATAAGTGAATTTCCACAAAGTACGATTCCTTATTTATACAGTATATGGGATATTTTCATAGTTAGACCATACAAAACCTGTTTATGGCCATCTAAATATGTTTTTTAACATTGTTAGAGCCCCCTGGACAGCCATCCATTTTCTATGCGGCTTATCCTCATTAGGGTCACTGGGGTATGCAAACTCCACATAGAGATGCCCAACAGAGATTCGGACCCACTGTAAATAAGGGTTACACTGTAGGGGTGTACTGTATATTTTTTTTTGCACAGCATCATCTGCATGGGGTTTTGTCTTGCTGGATCCCAGATGCAGAGGCAAGAGGCAGGTGGAGTAACAAAAAGTAAATCTATTCAGAGAAAAGGTCACTGTGGGAGAGTCGCTTGATTAGGTACAGTTGATAAAGGAAAAGCTGGAGGGTAGAGTCCCCCAGGCATACCTGTGGTGCAAGCATGTCCCAGAACCCCAAACTCCAGCTAGAAAAAATAGGTTTCAACAGCAAAAAGTCCGCACAAAGAGTTTACCACAAATGAACTGTGAAGCATGCTGTGGAAGACAAGGAAGTACAGTATTCACCAGCATCTCCCAGCTGTGGAGAATAAGATTAATTGTGTGCTGGTGCAATCACTTGCGGGTGTGCCTGCTGGCTCCTCCAGCATGGGTCTGAAAAACAGGAAACAAGGCCAAAAAGCAGGAAAATATTAAGTACAGCCACAAACATGATGTGGCACATAACATTATATATGTAGTATCTCTGTATGTATTACTGACATCTAGTGACCAGTGTGGAACACGACTGTACTGACTGATTTCTTGAAATGCTGACTTTTCAACCGAAATAAAAGCAGCATTTTTTTCACGTCAACTACATTACCTAGCATTGCTCCCCACAAAGCCCCACTTTTTTGCTGTGTGCATGCCAGCAACCCATCTTCTACCCAAAGAGACAAAGCATGTATGACTGACAAGAGGTCTCACGCTGTTCGCTGTTGTTCTGTGAAGTGTGTAGGTGCTGAACCAGAGGTACAGAGTGAACCCTCTTCTTGCCCGTTTGTAGGTGACAGATGAAAAAAACTGCCATGCATGCACCAATTTTGGAGGCTGGCAAAATTATCCATTTTAATTGAATTTATTGTGTGATTTATTTATTTTTTGTCGCAAATTTTTGTGACATAAGAGCTTGTGACATCCCGGATAACCTGAGTGAAGACTAAACAGACTTAAAGTGCAAAATGTCATGTAAACATTACATTTAGTACAAAGGAGAAATGTAAAACTAAACTAATCCCATGCTGCCATTGTTTATCTAAAGGAATAAAAGTGTAACTACGAACATTCAGCCCTCTTTACTTTGTAGCAGCTATTATTTACCAACATAGACTTAAAAGGATAGTTGGGATTTTTGACATGAAGTTGTATGACATCCACAACATTAGTGTAGTCCATCAGCGGTGACTTACTCCAAAATTCGTCCCACGAGTCCATTACTGGTCGGATTTCAGTGATGAATAACCCGGTTACTGAAATCACATGGGTAAAACATTCTGCTTCTCAAAACGATGCACGGTAACAACAGACCATTGTTGTGTTTGTCATACATCATAACAATTCTCCATTGACAGATTTTTATAATCGCGTTTTTTTTGTGTTGACTAATTGTTGCAGCCTTTGGGATTCCAAAATATAATCATTTCTGTTACATTTAGCTTAATGGAAATGGACACGCTAATGGATTTTGAAAAACAAAGCATTTACCTTGTTTTGGGATCCTAAAGGTAGCAAGTACTTGAGAACAGGATTGTGCCTAAAATTGAGCCTTGAGGTACGTCACAGTTAATGTGCTGTCTGTGATGTGTAGGACTCTGAAAGGTAAGATGTGACCCTGAGTGTAAGCTCAATTCCATCAACGTTGCCTGCAGCTACTGTACCTTGTACTTAAATAGCTGGCATTGAAATTAATGTCAGTTAGAGTTTTTACACTGTGATTCACAAGAAGATGTATTCAAATATTATCTGTAGACTGTTCACTGAGATAATAATAAACACCAATATTCTAGGATAATATGAAAAGCTTCTGTAGCCAAGGATCGGACCGATCGGGCCCCTGCCTCCGGCCGCCACCCAGCTCTCTCTGCACCCGACCCCTTTGGCCCCTCCCACGAGCGGTGAGCTCATGGGAAGGGGGACACACGTTACCTTTATGGGCTGCGCCTGACCGGGCCCCATGGGTGCAGGCCCGGCCACCAGACGCTCGCCCTTGTGCCCCGCCTCCGGGCCTGGCTCCAGAGGGGGCCCCGGTGACCCGCGTCCAGGCGAGGGAAAACAAAGTCCATTGTTATTGTGCATCATTGGGGTCTATTGAGCCACTCTTTGTCTGGAGAATCAGCACCTCCAAGTCCAAGTCCATGGTTCTCGCCCGGGAAAGGGTGGAGTGCCATCTCCGGGTCGGGGATGAGGTCCTGCCTCAAGTGGAGGAGTTTAAGTACCTCGGGGTCTTGTTCACGAGTGATGGAAGGATGGAACGGGAGATGGACAGGCGGATTGGTGCAGCGTCTGCAGTGATGCAGACTCTGCACCGGTCTGTCGTGGTGAAAAGAGAGCTGAGCCAAAAGGCAAAGCTCTTGATTTACCGGTCGATCTACGTTCCTACCCTCACCTATGGTCATGAGCTTTGGGTAGTGACCGAAAGGACAAGATTGCGGGGACAAGCGGCCGAAATGAGTTTTCTCCACAGGGTGGCTGGACTCTCCCTTAGAGATAGGGTGAGAAGCACTGTCATCCGGGAGAGACTCTGAGTAGAACCGCTGTTCCTCCGCATTGAGAGGAGCCAGATGAGGTGGCTCGGGCATCTGGTTAGGATGCCTCCCGAACGCCTTCCTTGGGAGGTGTTCAGGGCATGTCCAACCGGTAGGAGGCCTTGGGGAAGACCCAGGACACAGTGGATAGACTATGTCTCTTAGCTGGCCTGGGAACCCCTCGGCATCCGCTGGGAAGAGCTGGAAGAAGTGGCCGGGGAGAGGGACGTCTGGGCTTCCCTGCTTAGGCTGCTGCCCCCGCGACCCGACCTCGGATAAGCGGAAGAAAATGGATGGATGGATGGATGGAATATGAAAAGCTTTAGAATGATCCAGGGAAGTGTTCTGTCATGTTATGAATGGTTCATTGCTTGTAAATGTTCAATTCTCCGATTCTTCTTGCTGGATGATTGTCACTGCATTAATACAGAGCATATTTGTTGTGTGTTCATATGTTGACATTTTAACATTGCAAACTTATGATTGGAAAAGTTGAATGTTATAATTTCTCTCCAAATACTTGCAAAGGGTGTATAGAAAAAATCAGTAAGTAATTTTCCAATTCTATAAGGATTTTCTGATACCCTCATGCTTATGGAACAATTGTTTTATTTTGCTGGTACCATTTTGCATCCTGAAAAGGGCAGTACTCTCTTTTGTTTACTGTATACATGAATAAGTATATTTTATCTTTGGTGACAATACATATCTCTATTTGACATGTCCATTGTATTTGACATCATTTTAATGTGAAAGGATGCAAAATGCACAACACCTAACCCTGATGTTTAGATTTTGGACTGCGGATTTTGATGAAGCACGAGCTTATTTCACTAATGTTTGCTGAATTTTTTTTTCTGATTTTGCATTTTTAACTGGGCTTGAGGCAGCTTACTGTCAATGAAAAATTTTTGCGGCTTCTCTCTACCACGTTTTTTCCCCAAAATATATTAATTAATCAATCATATATATCAAATAGTTTGTGGTTGAGTATGGCCTATTTTAGTAAAAAAATAAGGGTATTGAAGCAAATGTTTAAACGTTTTAAAGCATTTCAAGCATTCAGATGGCTAAATGAAGAGAAAAACACATTTTAGTCATTCAGAAGACACATTCAAAGACGTTATGTAGTGATATGTAGTATTCTGCACTGGTCACTAGGTGTCAGCGATGTTACTGTAATGTTTGGTGAGACACACAATCACCAGACTTTGATTGCCAGAATAACAGGCTTCTATTGTAGGTTTGAATGATCTCACAACATGGACAATAATCCTTAACACGGGCTACTGTTATGGCCAAAACTCAACTCCCACTGTCACTTCCTGTTCCCTGGCAATGAAACACACTTACAGCAACACACAACAAGAGTCCTATTTATGTCTTATTTTTTCTTATTATGTCTACTATATTGGGTAAAGGTGACTATGGTGTGTCACAAAATGTCAAGGGTTCTAATAAGGGTTATAATAATGTTAAAAAAACATATTTACAAGGTCATAAACAGGTTTTCTATGCTCTAACTGTGAAATTACTCTATTTATAGATAAGGACTCCTACTTGGTGGACATGTACTTTTTACAGTCTGGTCTGGAACCAATAAACCAATAACCAAGGGATTAATGTAGAACAATAATCATTTTTAGTACAAGAGCAAAGAATACTGGACTTCTTCATCAGGGAACGTTTTTATTCAATGAAAAATGATCACAACTGAGGGTGATGACGTTACAGCTTGATATGCATTGATGCTCAATTTAAATTTGTTTAGTTCCTTGAAGCTGGTGGAGGAAATTCTGTTGCTTCTTGCTGTCACCCAGCGACTGCTCAGTGTATTTATAACATATGCTCACATATTCCATTTGCTTTGCCAAGTCTCTTTACCATGTGAAAGGTTCGCTTGAACATCTAAACATCTGGACAGGGTGTTTGAATCAAGCATGCATGCCTGTGCATACACAACATGACTAACTATTTCAATCAGGCAGATGCAAACATACAAATGACTGATGTATCTTTGCTTTTTCTATTTCAGTGATATCCCAAGAATCCCAGACACGTCCCACCCTCCATTAGAATCTAGTAGGTGTCTCTTGTTGTATGAACACACCTAACACACACATAAATTGATTTATTTGTGCATGCATACACCTTGCTCTAATATACTGTATCTTGCGACCAAAGCGAAAAAGTGAAATGCTAAATGCACAATCCAGGCTTAAGCCCCAAATATGCCTCACGCACTTACTAAAACAGGTTTAAAGTATAAAATCTATTTTGAAGCTGTAGTGGTGGGCTGCATGTGTCGTGCCGCTGCTGCGACTACAATTATTTTGAAATGCAATATTTTCCAATGTCAAAAGAGCAATTTTTTTAAAATTACTTATTTATTTATTAAGTTATTTATTTAACATTTTTCAACAACAAGCCGAACATTGCAAAACAGTAATTTAATGGCAAAGTTGCTGAGGCACTTAAAGGGGAGTCTAAAATGTCAAGTTTGACCTAATTAGTCCAGTAGTTAGTTATACTTACTGTTTTGAAGTTTTAAAAAAAACTTCATTTTTAATGTGTGGCTTCTATTATTTTGTAGTGGTGCACCGCCACAATCAATTACGTGGAGTGGAAAACTTGGTATAGCTGCTCAACACTAAAGAACGATAAGGCAAGGTGATCCATAAACAAATGAATCAGTCACGGGCTACAGCAACACTCCCTCACTCTGAAGCGGCTAGTGGTAGTACAAGGCTTCACTGCTTTGCAGGCCACTGAGTTGTCCCGGGTAGCTGTCTGAGAAGCATAACAAACAAAATCCTGATTGCTTGTAATGATCCGATAATGATCATATATTGACTTGTGTTGACCTAGCTGCAACCTTTGGGGCCGGATTGCTGTATAAAATTTTCACTTTTGCATCTCACAGCAATTGTGGATCGTTCACATTATGAGAATTACGTCAATTATTGTGTGAAATCTCAATGCCTATTGAAAAAAGCATAACGACATAAATATGTTAAAACTGGATGTATAAAAAATAAAATCACGTATGCGTGCGTGGGTTTTTTCCGGGTACTCCGGTTTCCTCCCACATTCCAAAAACATGCATGTTAGCTTGATTGGCGACTCTAAATTGTCCCTAGGTATGAATGTGAGTCTGAATGTTTGTTGTTGGTTTGTGTATATGTGCCCTGTGATTGACTGGCGACCAGTCCAGGGTGTACCCCGCCTCCCGCCCAAAGCCCGTTGGGATAGGCTCCAGCTGAGGAGTGTGATCCCCCTGTAGTTCGGACAGCCTTCTTGAAAAGGGGACCACCATCCCGACCTGCCACTTCTGACGTACTTATTCTTTCTGACTTCCACGCAATGTTGAAAAGACAATCCCAATCCCACACCATCCAGAGCCTTGAGGAATTAAGGGTTAACTTTTCTAAATGTTTTAAGCAATGAACCCTTCACATCCTGAAAGAGCTTCTGACATACTTGAGGATGCTTCACACAGTTGTTTTCCAGAACACCATGCACTAGGATACCTGCTACATTTCTCCTGCTGTAGCACACTTAGTCTTTCTTATGTAAAACCAAACTAAATTCCATGTTTTGAGCCAATTTGGTATAGGTGCAGAAAATGAACTCACAGAAGCTAGACCTCCATACAAACAGCTACTTTCCATTCTATTCCATTTTCATTATCCGGGTCCAGGTTGCGGGGGCAGCAGTTTCAATAAGGAAGTCTCCGGCGACCACTTCCAGCTCCACTGGGAGGACATCAAAGCATTCCCAGGCCAGCTGTGAGACATAGTCCCTCCAGTGTGTCCTAGGTCTTCCCCGAGGCCTTCTCCCGGCTAGGCATGCCTTGAACCCCTCATCAGAGAGGCGCCCGGGAGGCTTCCGAACTAGATGCCCGAGCCACCGCTACTGGCTCCTCTCAATGTGAAGGAGCACCAGCTCTACTCTGAACTCGTCCCAAATGGCTGAGATCCTCACCCTATCACTTAGTCCAGCCACCCTACGGAGAAAACTCATTTTCGCCTGTTTTATTCGCAATCTCGTTCTTTTGGTCGTGACCCATAACTCATGACCATAGGTGATGGTGGGAACATAGTTTGATCGGTAAACAGAGAGCTTTGCCTTCCGGCTCAGCTCTCTCTTCACCACGACAGTCTGGTACGGTGACTGCATTACTGCAGACGCTGCACCAATCCGTCTGTCGACCTCACGCTCCAACCGTCCCTCATGAACAAGACCCCAAGATACTTGAACCCCTCCACCTGGGGCAAGACCTCACTCCCAACTTGGAGGGTACAATCCACCCTTTTTCGACTGAGAACCATGGTCTCGGATTTAGAGGTGCTGAATCTCATCCCATAAGCTTCACACTCAGCTGCAAACTGCTCCAGTAAACGCTGAAAGTCAGGGCCTGATGAAGCCATCAGGACCACATTGCAAACAGCAGAGACGAGATCTTAAGGCCGCCAAACTGGACGGCCGCCTTGGCGGAGGCCAATGTTCACTGGAAACAAGCTCGACTTACTGCTGGCAACATGAACCAGGCTCCTGCTTGGATTGTACAAGCGCGCCACCAATCCCATACTCCCGAAGCACACCCCACAAGACACCACAAGGGACACAGTCGAATGCATTTTCCAAGTCTACAAATCACATGTAGACCGTTTAGGCAAACTCCCACATACCCTCCAGTACCCCCCAAAGGGTGTAGAGCTTATCCAGTGTTCCGCGACGGGGATGGAAACCACTTTGCATTCCTGTAACCGAGGAACTTCCATGCAATGTTGAAGAAACGTGTCAACCAAGACAGTCCCCCAACATATAGCGCTTTGAGGAATTCAGGGCAAAAAAGTCCACCCCCGGAGCCTTGCCACTGGGGAGTGTTTTGACTACCCCAGATACCTCAGCCACGCTGATAGAAATGTCCGCGTACATGTCCTCAGACTCTGCTTCCTCTACAGAAGGTATGTCTGTTGGATTGAGAACGTCTGGACACCGGGGCCTCACGCTGGAGCGAGGCCTGGGAGAGGGGCTCGCAGGTGAGCGCCTGGTGGTCGGGCCTTCACCCCTGGGACCTGGCCAGTCCCAACCCAAAGCACCCACACGGTATCTTCCCCCTGCAGACCACCTGCAGGGGGAAGATAATATCTCTGTACCATGCGATTTGGGCGGCGGTCGAGAGCGGGTGTCTGGGCAACCTGGTCTTCGGCGGCCAAATCTGGTTCTTTGGACATGGAAAGTTACTGCTCGGGTGGGGAAGAAGCCCGAGCTCGTGGAAGAGAGAGTTGGGACATTCGATTAGATATAGTCGGACTCACCTCGAACCATAGTTTGGGCTCTGGAACCAAATTCTTTAAAAGGGACTGGACCTTGTTCTACTCTGGAGTTGCTACAGCGTAGAGGCGGCGAACTGGTGTGGGCTTATTAATAGCCCCAGGCCTGGTGCCTCTGTGTTGGAGTCATCCCCTGTGAATGAGAGGGTTATTTTTCTATGCCTTTGAGGGTCCTGACTGTTGTTTGTGTGTATGAGAGGGGCTGAGCTGTCAACTGATCACCATATAGTGATCAGTTAGATTAGATGGCGGAAGAGTACGCTGGACAGACCCGGTAGTCTTCAACTCTCATCTCTGGCAGAACTGCGGCTGCATCCGGGGGGAGAACTGGTATATTGAGTCCGAATGGACCGTATTCTGTGCCTCCATTGCTGAGGCAGTCAATCGTACTTGTGGCCGCAAGGTGGTCGGTGCCAGTCATGGCAGCTAGACGGAAACCCGATGGTGGACACCAAAGGTCAGGGCTTCTAGCGTCTAGCTGAAGGAGTCCTATCAAGCATGGGTGGCTTGCAGGACTCCAGAAGCATCTGACCCTTGAGCCCATTCTCAATCCCAATCTCTCGCAACAGCTTTATGTTGATTTTACATTTAGGAAAGCGGCTGGATTATTTTCTATGGAGGTAATGCATAATTTCATATCGCATATTTTTATTTTGTATTTTTGTATTTCTGCAATTCAGCCTTAAAAGGTGAATTTCACGTATAATATAATTGAATAATATGCAAATTCATAGTTTTTTTTCTTTGTATTTTGCTGATCAGGTCTTGAAGCTTAAAAATGTTTTTAATTTACTTATTTGGGAGTTTGTGGTTTTAATAAGATGAAAATCTTGATCAGCAAAGTTACAACAAGGAACTGCTTGAGATATGTCAGTTTGCTCAATAAAATGTTTTGGTTTCATCTTTTATGTTAATTTGCCAAAACAAAACAACTTTTACTTGATATTCAATTTTTTGTGTACTGTATATAAGCGACACCTTGTTGGCAACTGTCTTCAAATGTGTGGTTTGTAGTTTTATATTTGTGTAAAATGACTTTTTTGGGGGAGCAACATTTAAATTCTGATTGGTACCAATGTTAGGAATGAAACATTTTCCACTATGTTTTAGACAAAGTAGGGCAACATGCTCATCTACCACACAGACTCGGAAGACCTTTCACTTAGAACAGGTAAATCTTGTTTTTATTTGCACATACGCATAGTTTCTAGATATGCCATCATTTTAATCTTTGTGTAAGGAGCGATTAGCTGTCCAACCTAGACTGGCTGTAGTCTAATATCCTAACAACTAAAAAAGGGAAAGTTGCTGGGAATGCACCACCTCTCTGATACAAGTCATTACAGAAAGAGGAACAGAGCTTGCGAGCCTTATATCCTCCTCCGCTTTGAGTACGCCAACATATCACATGCACACGCATTAGTTATGTTTCTAGTCAGCTATTAATAGCAATGTGGCAAAGTTTAGCTACTAACGTTTTCTGTCAGTGAATGTAGTACCTAGCATAAAAAAACACCATGAATTTAAATTGTCGAAGGTCTCCCTGGGACTGCTTTTATGTGTGCACGCGCCATCTGACAGTCTAAAAAAAGAATAGTTGCTCCACATGAAGACTAGCTCGAGATGCTCTCTAGAAAAATTGCCCGCACTGTGAAAGTGAGCTGCAGCACGTGGCCAAGACTAACTGGACAGCTTCCTCGCAGGACAGGCCTCGCCGTGCTTTACCAAAGTAAGTTGAGTGCACGTGCTCGCCGTCAGTTCCAGAGGTTGTGTTTGTAAAATAGACGTATGAGTGCTGCCAGCATTGCTGCAAAGGACCACACGCCACACTCATGCATCAAACTAGCCTGCATGACTGTCATCTCTGAAAGAAGTCTCTTCCAAATAAAATGCATGATGAAGACAGTCAGACTAAGGAGATGGATTTGTGGAAGCATACCCCGTGCTCTGCTGAGACCAACATACACTTATTTGCTTGGGATCGTGTCAAGCATATATGGTGGCAGCCATGTGTGGAGCGGAAAGACAAATGTGTCTTTTTAAAAGTCTCTTGATGTCATCATATTTATTATGTCCTCAAACACTATGTGTGTGGTAGTATTTTGAACATGAAGACATAGGGCTCTCATAGCTCACCATTTGATTGTGAGTAGCTCACCAAAGGGGCAAAGAATATAAATGTTGAATACATAGAAAGTTTGTAAATGTTTTATTTTACATCCCTTGTTTCCAAACAGTGCCAGTAACACATCTCAGCCTTTACAAGTCATTTAGTAAACGCCACCACGGCTGCCTGGGTGAGAGAGAAACCGTGCTTTCCGGACCGCCGGCCGCCGTCACTGCGCCCCGAACTCCCGTCCTGGGTCGGTGCCGGGTTTCAAAAAATAAAGGCAAAACTACAACAAAAACACTACTGGCCCAAATGTTTATTTTTTAATAATTACCTATTTGCTAGGTGCCCTTGGAATTGCCAAATGACGGCTCTGACCAATAAATAAATCATAAATAAATTGAAAACGTAAACTTAGTCCATGCGATCGGTATTAGTATCAGCAGATCTCGCTCATGGATGATCGGTATCGGAATTGGCAGCATTAAAAAAGTATGCATTGTTCTCACTCCCATCAGTCACACAAACATAACTTTCACTTTCCAGGCACAGAAGTTTGACTTGCTTGTAGGCTGTGGCAACTGCTTTATAGACTTTCATTCTAAGCTCTTTCCTCAGTCTTCCCCGTTGATAATAAGAGTCCATATATTGCTCTGAGTTTTAATATCATTTGAAAACACTGAGTGCTTCTCCAATAGCAATGTGGTCCCAAGGACTAGGAAGAAAGGCTATAGAGAAGAAATAGTCCTAACCACGTCACCAAAAGCCATGGCCAAACCCAGTCCTCAATGCTGAGTCATCACAAACTTACACTTGAAATGTCCTTCTTTTTTGATAGAATGCTTAAGAAATGCCACACAGACTACTACTCAAAGTGACAACAATATTTCCTTTCCTACCTTCCCTTGGAAACTTATCAATCATTTTTGTTTTATTTCATAGCAGGTTCAAGTTCATTTGAGTCCCAGAAGATGGAGCGACCATCCCTAAATCTTTTATCTCCCACCAGTCCTGGAATGGTTCTGGATGCTCCACAGCTAATGCCAGGAAAACTTTCTGTGAGTGCACTGTTATTTTGCTTTTGCATACTTAGTAAGGTGAAGGCTTTGCATCAGATGTGTTTGTGTTTCTCCTGCAGGTGAAGCTGTGGTATGACAAAGTAGGTCACCAACTAATAGTCAACGTGCTACAGGCGGTAGAACTCCCATTCCGGCCTGATGGACGTCCCAGAAGCCCCTATGTCAAAATGTACTTCCTTCCTGACCGCAGGTACAGCTGTTAGATGTACTAGATGTACTTCCACTCTAAAGGGGGAGGTTTCACAATATCTACAAAAAGCGTTTTGCAAGATATGGACATTTTTGCTCTAGGGGTTCGCTCCCATCCTTGGAATGAAACTGGCTGGAAGCACTGGCTGTGGAAGTAACATCTCTGTATTTATGTGGATGTGTCTGTCTGTGTTTAAAACAGTGACAAGAGCAAGCGCAGGACAAAAGCAGTGAAGAAAACCTGCGAACCCAAGTGGAACCAAACATTCGTCTATACTCACATCCATCGTAGGGATTTCCGCAACCATATGCTGGAGCTGACTGTGTGGGACCAACCCAGGTCACCGGAGGAGGACAGCATCTTTTTGGGAGAAGTAAGTACACATACGAACATGCACAATACACACAGACTTTCCAGTACTATTCCCTTGGATTGTTTTTTCAATTCAATATGTTTACATGAGGAATTCTAAGTAAGAATGCATATTGCATATAGCGTTTTTATGAGTTGATTATAGTATAATCAATTCCATTTACAGAACGTTGCCATGCAAAATGTATCCAGTAATATCTCACCACTTTGCTCTTACAGTTTTGCAGCTTTACCCAATTACTCTTTTTGCAAAAATCTATTCATTAATAAATCATGCTGTTTTGTGGTTGAATACAACCTATTATTAGACAACATACTCTACGTAAATATAAGGCATTCAGAAGACTTATTCAAAGACATATGTAGTATTATACACTGATTACTAGTTGTCAGTAATGTTATTGTAATGTTGGGTGATACACACAGCCCCAGACTAGCACGAACAGCCTTTTGTTGCGGGTTTGAATGATCTCACAGCAGGCACAGCTATCCCTAACATGGTCTACTGTTGCAGTCGAAACCCACGCCAAGATATCTCTAAAACCCAGACATCACTTCCTGCCCAACACACACAAACACAAGTCTTATTTATGTCTTATTTTTTCTTATTATGTCCACTATATAAAGCAATACAAGTGTAAAGGGGACTACAGTTGTGTTATTTTGTGTCTAGAGGGCTGTAAAAATGCTGGAAACCATATTTAGAAGGTCATCAACATGTTTTTTTATGCTCTAACTGTGATAATATTCCATTTATAAACTTCACGGAAATTCATTTATCATGGTCCGGTTTGGAACTGTTAGAATTATGCACTGATATCTATGTGAAGGATCCGGGTGTGGGTTCAGTCGCCATTGTTCTCTATTGCTACACAGGACATTAAATGCTGTAGCTGCCAGCAATCGTTGTGATTGCTCACTCTCAGGAAAGCACTTTGCATGCCACATGCTCATCCCTCAGCTATCTTATAAATTCATAAAAATGTTTATGCCCATCAATGTAATGAATAATCATATAAAGCTAAATTTGAATTGTTTTACATATTTGAAGTTTTTTCAGAAAAATTACGCGATAATTACTCTCCCTGGTAATTAATTACATTCACAAAGAAGTAAATATTTCCCTAATTCAATGACTTTTTTGGGGGAAAGTATTGACTGGCGACCAGTCCAGGGTGTACCCCGCCTCCCACCCGAAGTCAGCTGGGGTAGGCTCCCAAGACCCTAATTAGGATAAGGATAAAATGGATGGATGGATGGGGAAAGTAAACTATAAGTAATTACTTTTTGGATGTCTGATGTCCAAAACTGCTTTCCTCAGAATATAATACAGTTGGGGGGCTCCCCTACTCCTGGAAAAATACAACTTTGGAGCATATTTTGTGGAGTTTTCTGCTCAAACATCACCTTTTTTTGCTTTTCTCAAGCAGGGTGGCCCATATATCATCCATATCTGCAGCCTGCTCTCCCAAGTTGGACACATTGTTAAACCAAACACATGATGACATGATGACCCCCAGATAGAAAGCTTAACGGGCTTTGTTTAAATGAAGAATTTACAATGACAACATTGCCTTGGCAGATCCTTATAGAGCTGGAGACAGCCTTGCTGGATGACAAGCCACACTGGTATCCACTCCAAACCCACGATGTCTCATCCATACCTCTTCCAAGAGCCTCCCCGTACCTGTCTCGTCGACACACACACACAGACAATCCTGGCAGGAAGCTGCAGCGTAAGTATTACGATGTCTGTGTGAAGCAAATGTGTTTACTGTCAAATGTTCAATGTGCCAAAGAGGCTGTCTTGTTTTCGAGTCTTAGGTTTTGTATCGCATTTACGTCAATGTTAATGTCTGCTTTCCCTTCCCTTCCCTAATACTTGATTTGTACTGGAATGTGTGCATGCCTGTGTGTGCGTGTGTGTGCGTGTGTGTGTGTGACTATGTAGGTTCTCAGCGTGTTACAGAGCCTGAATTTGACAGTACAGCAGTAGTGTCTAAAGGTGGGTGGGGACCCTTTCCTCTATGCAATGTTTCCCGATTTATTTCATTTGTGCTGTGCTTTCAATATGTTTCCTCATGAATGGAGTCCGAAGTCAGATTTTGTACAAAAATATGCTCCATAACATGTAGTAATGAAATCACAGCAGGAGCAGGGATAAACAAAAATAAAAGATAGGTAAAATAAAGAAATTGGATTGCGTTTAAATAAACGCACGCATTTTCTTTTGTTTTACATAAAATTATTTTACACTCATGTAATTTATACAGGGCGTCCGAAATAAAACTCACATACACACTTGAAATAATTGTCATTAGGTGTTTTTATTCAAATATTTTGAAAAGACAAACATTATTTTTGTTAAAATTATTACCTTAGGATGCAATTCCCTTGGTTTCTGCGTGCCTTCACGCTTTTTTAGAATGAATTTCCCGTTGTCAATGTTTAGTCTGGCTGTCATCATTTGTTTCAGTAGGTTTAATCTGCAAAGAAAAAACTGCTATAGGGTGTAAACTTTTTTGTGACAACATAGTAATCCCTCGTCTATGGCTGTTAATTGGATCCAGACTCACCATGATAAGTGAATTTCCACAAAGTGAAAATCCTTGTGATACATGGAATGTTTTCATCGTTGTAGAGCATACTGAGCATAGAAAGCCTGTTTACGACTTTCTAAATATGTTTAGCGGAGCTGAGTGCGGGCAGACAGGAAGTGATGTTGAGTGGTGAGAGTTGAGTTCTGGCTTAGAATCCAACAAAAGCTTGTGCATGCTACCAAGTCTGGTGCTTGTGTAACATTACTGACACCTGGTGACAAGTCTAGAAGACTACATATTTTTCATAACTTTGTATTTGTATTTAACATTTTTGTGTTTGATTTTTTTTTATTTTATACTAATAATAGGCTGTATTCAACCGTGGAACAAGCACGATTTATTAATGCATATATTTAGTTATAGTTATAGTTTCCCCCAGGTGGGGAAAATCATGCAATGAATTCCAATGTAGACGATATGCTGATACTATCCATGCCCCAAGATTCCATAATGAGCGTTTAAAAAGAACAAACTGTGTTCTTTAATGCTTATTGTTTTAGTTCTAAAGGTTAGTTAGTTTTAGTTGTTTTTAGATAAGATTTATTAAATAAACAATTGGTCGACTGTCATTTCATGCATTATGTGTTAAGATTTATTTATTCATTTTTTGATTTCATGCCTTTATTGACATTTCGTGCATTAGCATGCATGTTAGATTGGTGGATGTTCTTCCTGTTCTACGGTACAGTGGCCTAACTGTTGATATTGTTACCTGTTTACGTTTTCATTTGTGTTTATGTATGTTTACGTCAAGTCATTGCAATTACTCTCCCTGAGTTTGGCAGATAGGTAAACCGTCCTTCACTGTAATGGCAAACCTTGCAAGTGCAGATTGTATATTGATTGCCTCCAAATAAAGTTGATGCAAAACTGAAATATGCAAAGTACAAAAGCATTCAAATGCACACGATGTATGTTCAAATAACAACATTAAGTGGCGTAATAATAAAAAAGCAATACAAATATGCACAAGAAAGTTAGCAATATTGCTCGATGCCAACATACTGTGTAAAGGCAGAATTAGCATTCACAATTGTAATAACTAATCTGTTGCAAGCATTTAACAAGACTTGAAATACTATTGAGAAACGTATAATATCTATTTATTTGTCTGTACCAGGAAAATGCAACAAAATGGAAAGCCATGAACAACATAAGCACATTCAAAAGTCAAGTTGAATATTGAGTATGATTTATTTGTGCACATTGGCAGGTCTGCACTAACATTAAAAGTACTCCCAGCCTCTTGCTGACACTTCACTGCAGCCCCACAGGGGGACCCGCCCCACTATTTGGGAACCACTGACCACGTTTTGTGTTAACACTCTTGGGTGTCCAAAACGGATTAATTGGGTTAGCATGATTTCATATGTAAAAATGCATTTGTTTAGTGTACGTTTTGGGTTTTGTCAGACCTTCTGGAATAGATTAATGACGACCAAGTTTTCACTGTATGTGTACTGGGTAGGCAAGAGTCTTGCCACGTACTTTCTGCATTTGTGGCAAAAATAATTTCATACTTATTTATCTGATTGTCCTCTCATACATGACAGAACCACCATCATCCTGTCACTTTCTGACTTTTTCCTAAAGTTCCTGTCCTTTGATCGAGCTTCGATCAACTCTTTCCCAGATGGGTTCATGAAACAATTATTTCATAATGCAAACCATCTGGTGTGTCTGGGTAGGTATAAATGGGAAGGTGATCATGGTGGTGGTACTCAAAGAGAAACTAGTAGGCCGGTGTAAGCTTTGAAGGACTGCACTGTTGGAAATAAAGCCAGGGACCTCGGGATCAAAACAAAGCCCAGCAAGGCTGTACATCCCTTCAAGGTTGATCATTGTCTTTATTTCTATTTAGGGAGTGTTTTGTTGCAACAACAAAAAAAAATGTGTGTTTCATATGTTTTATAAATAGCACTCTTCAGTTCTATTCAATATTTCTTTCTGCAACCAAGGTTTGCTTTAGTTGTTATACATGCGGCTTCAGCAGTGCTGTGCTTTAGATAATGCATTTTTCTGTGCTGTATAAAAATAGTTCTTGAAAAACTGTATGTTTTTTTGAGTCCAATGGGTAGTCTCTTGAACTGCAAAAATGTGAGCAATTATTTCTCATTTTAAAAGTCTGAGCTATGTCTATGACATTACTGTACTGTACATAGTATCAGGTTTTTTGAGGCAGTATTGACTGTGTGCAATGAGTTAGCCTGACATTTACACCATAGTTACACATACGCACAAACCATCAGGAGGTCATCAAACCAAACAAGTCGCTCACTTGCGATGCAAACAATAACAACACTACAAGTAACACAATGTAACTGCTCAATTTCCCCAACTTCTTACATGTGTAATGATCAAGTACACTAAAACAGTTATCCATATAATGTTGTAGCAAGATAGGACTTGGTTTTGACATGCATGATCCCAAAATTGTATGTGTGTCGGACTGAAAACTGCTCCAGAAGCACGGTCTTTGCTTTTGTCATTCACCTTATGTGTGTATGTGTGTGTATCTGCATGCGTTCTCTGGTGCCTAGCAGCGGAGGAGCGTGGCAGGGAGCGACAGCGAGAGCCCACAACCACCTTGGAGGTGCCCAAGCGCCAGAAGACACCCTCACATCATATACGTTCCCGCTCAGTCTCCCCACACCGTGAGGAGCAAGGATGCGTCCGGTCTAGGCCAGCCAACGTCCCTGCACAGAGGTGAGGGGTTGTACTAGATCAGGGGTCTGCAACCCGTGGCTCTGTAGCCGCATGCGCCTCTTCAGCTCCCTTTGGTAAACACAGTGATTTTCTTTAACACCGAAGTAAGGGAAATGGGGCGGGGGGGAGTAGGCTAGTGTAGTTTCACTACTTGGGAGGGAAAAGAGGTGAAGGAGTTTTGAGTTGTGTCTGAAACAAGTTACTGCGCAGTACAATAAGACTGTGTAATTAACGGGAGCATAGCAATATGTTTGGTAACAAGAAGTGTGCTGTAGCTATGTGCTCACACGCTAATCGCCGTGGTGCTGACTCTCGGAGAGGTAGGTTATGTGCAACGGCAGTTGAACTGTGACTGTGCAATCACAGCTCAGAACAATATGTGCTTTCACTTTTATGTCTGCAAATGCACCATGGTAAAGTTAGTTTGACGTTGGACAATGGATGGTCGGCTCTGTTGCTACAGCGTTAGTCCCCCCTCATCGTCTCTGGACTGCTCTCTCATCGTGCGACGAGCTCGCTGGGAAAGTACCGCTCTAACCGCTGGATGTTTTTCCGTCAATAAATTACTATTTTGGTGAAGAAAAATACAAATACCAGAAAAATCTCCAAACGACGTCAGGAATAGTCTTTACATTTTTCTCTGGTCGTTTTGAGAAAATAAGGTTTGGAAAGTCTCCGGATTTAGCGAGAAAATTGAAAAAAGCAAAGAAAAGTTGGCAACACTGGGCTGTACATGAAACCATTCACAGTTAAAGAAACATGAAATAATCGTTTATAAAAATATCAGAGCACATATTCTCCTAATTAAAATAATAAACAGGAAGTTATTCAGAAAATAAAAGAACGTCTCTCTTTGCAAAGACCGTCAAGAACAGGATCAAAAGAATAGTTATTGATGACAATTCAGTGCAGAAATAAGTGGTATTGAGCAAACAACACTGATATGCAGATATATTAACTCTGATTTTGTTTTTTATCTTAAAGTTTTTTGTTTTTTTTGTATTTTACACAAATCAGTTCAGTGTTGAAATGATCTTAGGGTAGACCTACACGTGTAGCTGCACTTTTGTTTGTTGAATTTTGTGGTTCCTACAGGTAACAACACAAGCGATTAAAATTTTACAAGTTTGTAATTTCTGTAATGTTTTGCGGCTCCTTGCCATTTTTTTCACCGGAAGAGGAGACAAAATGGCTCTTTTAATGGTAAAGGTTGCCAACCCCTGGACTAGATGGTAACCCATTGCTGCATGCACATAGGCAACAATGATATTTGACATTAATCAATGTATCACACAAATCAGTCGCACTGATCTGCTTTTGTTGCACGTATGTTTGCGAAACATATGCGAGTGTGGTGAAATGTTTATAAAATGACTAAAAAGTTATGTTTTAGAAATGATAATTGGTAAGCATCAAATTCAACAAATAGCTTCTGTAGCCAAGGATCGGACCGCCAAGGCCTCTTTGCACCCGACACCTTTGGCCTTTCCTACGAGTGGTGAGCTCATGGGAGGGGGGACCCACGTTACCTTTTCGGGCTGTGCCCGACCAGGCCCGATGGGTGCAGGCCCGACCACCAGACTCGCCATCGTGCCCCACCTCCAGGCCTGGCTCAAGAGGGGGGCCCCAGTGACCCGTGCCCGGGCGGGGGAAAACAAAGTCCTTTCTTGTGCATCATTGGAGTCTATTGAGCCCCTCTTTGTCTGGTCCTTCCCCTTTGCCCAACCAGTCTACTTGTGTTTTGTGGACTTGGAGAAGGCATTTGACCGTGTTCCTCGGGTAATACTGTGGGGAGTTCTCCGGAAATATAGGGTATCGGACCACCTAATCTAGGCGGTTCGTTCCCTGTATGACCGAGTTTAGTGTCGCATTGCTGGCAATAAGTCGGACCTATTTCCAGTGAGGGTTGGACTCCGCCAGGGCTGTTTTTTGTCACCGATTCTGTTCACTACTTTCATGGACAAAGGGATTGGATATTCATGCTGACATGTTTCTGACAGAAGGGAATGATGCTCCAGCTTTATCAGCTGTGCTCAAGTGGGCGGCTGAATTTAAGAGGCGTAGCAAGAGCCTTGAAAATGACCCAAGGTCCGAACGTCCTGGCACAGCCACCACCTAAGAAACATCAACCGTAATTACCACACGGTGATGAGTGACAGCCGTTTAACTGTTATTCTAATAGCCTAGTGTTTCTCAAAAGGTTTGGCTCAAGGACCCACCATCACTGCTCAATGACAAGCAGCCACTCACATCTCAATCTTTTGTGTAAAAGGACTGTTTGCAATGTTTGAGATGCAGCTCTGAGACACTGTCCTGTCTTTATGGCGCGTTTTTCTCCAACAGACATCTTGTGTCAAACGGCACCACTCAGTGTTCTTCTTTGAGTTGTCAACTCTGGGTCGGGGATGAAATGCTGCCCCAAAAGGAGCAGATTAAGTACCTCCAGGTCTTTTTCACAAGTGGAAGGATGAAACGCAAGATCGACAGACTGAAGAGAGTGTCTCAATTTACTGGTTGAGATGCGTTCTTTCCCTCACCTGTGGTCATGGGCTTTGGGTAGTGATCAAAAGGACAAGATCGTGGGTACAAGCGGCTGGAATGATAGGGTGGCTGGGCTCTCCCTTAGCTATATGGTGAGAAGCACTGTCATCTGGGAGACACTCAGAGTAGAACTGCTTTTCCTCCAGCATTGAGAAGAGCCAGATGAGGGGGCTCGGGCATCTGGTCAGGATGCCTCCCTGGGGAGGTGTTCTGGGCACGTCTGACTGGTCGGAGGCTTGGGGGAAGACTTGGGGGA
This sequence comes from Oostethus manadensis, assembly GCA_024372805.1. Classification (NCBI taxonomy): domain Eukaryota; kingdom Metazoa; phylum Chordata; class Actinopteri; order Syngnathiformes; family Syngnathidae; genus Oostethus; species Oostethus manadensis. The sequence continues at coordinate 128,265 of QODF01000134.1, forward strand.
GGCTTGGGGGAAATGCTTAGGGGAAGACCCAGACCCACGTTGGAGAGACTCTTTCTCTCAACTGGCTTGTGAACGCCTTGGGGTCCGTCGGGAGGAGACAGATATAGTAGCCAGGAAGTCTGGGCTTCCCTGCTTAGGCTGCTGTCTCCGCACCCTGACCTCAGATAAGCGGTAGAAAATGGAGGGATGGCCCAGACATAAAATCCACAAGCTCTGCAATCCACATTTGAGTCCTGACCTACCATTTGAGAATTACTGTGATAGCTAGCACTGCAGGCATTTTCTGTGAACGAGTAGAGAAAATTCTGCACGAGGAACTTGGTATGGGGAAGGTTTCTGTTCGGAGTATTAATTTCGGAAAATGCGCGGCGGGCACACTGTGGCTTTGAAACAGTTGATCACCCTCCGTATTCTCCGGATTTGACACCAGCTGACTGATTTTCTGTTCCCTTTTAATGAAAGTACCGACTATCTTGTTATTCCAATCTATTTCGTCTTTGAAAAATACTGCTATTCAGACATGTTTCCATTAAGCATACAGCGAACACATCACATCAATAATCTTGAAAGGTAAAAGCTACGGTAGATGATAGAGTGATAGTGAGGATGATTGTTGGAAGCTGAGAAGCTGGAACCGAGGCCATCTACTGATGAAATGGCCGACTACTCTGGAACTCGTAGTGCTGCCAGTTCTGCTTTTACATTCGGAGCCAAATGAACCCGGTCAAGAATTGTCTGCCATACTCCTCCGACACGATTGTGACGTAAGTCCTCGAGTTTTTATTTTGAACTTGTCTTTCTTCTGTCAGGAGTCTAGACGAGGAGCTTTCGCACTCTCTGCGTTCTCGTTCTCCTACCCGCTACTACGAGTCTTCTAGAAGTCACCACAAGGATGAGGAGTACCTGGATGACAGGTATGCTATCTTAGTCGTACTGACTGCTTAATTGTTTGCACTGCCGGAAAGTGATATCAAAGTCAAATGTGTGTGTGTGTTTGAATGTCTGCTGTCATTGTTGGTGAAACTTGATTCTGTCAGTCAAGTTGTTGTCGTTTCTTTGCGCTTCTGTTCAGAAATGTCGCCTTTTCATGATTGGCATCTTTGGACCTTGAACAGGATTTGGTGTAGAAGTGATTAGCTGTTTGTCTGTGTGTGTTTGTGGAACATCCTCTCTTTCCAATTCACACTCTTCACCCTTTGCTCTCCTGTTTTGGGGAGTTGTTGTTGATTTCCTCTTGTGTCATGCATCGCCATGGTTACCACAGTGAAGTCATCATGATTCACCAATCAATGCGAGGCAAAAGTGCTGAATGCATACGCTCAAGGTAACTTGGCCAATCACGCTGTATTTATTGTTGTTCGGTTCAGTTCTTGTTCTCTTTGTGGCTGTTCGCTTGTTGTTCTGGATGTCAACTTGTCAAAACGGTATGTGTACCATATTTAGTTCCAGTACCTTATGATTGCTATTCATATTTTAAACATCTTGATTTGGTTGAGAGAAATATCGTGTTGATGATGGCTTTTTTGCAGTGATTCTCAGACAGTGGGTCAGGAAAAAATATATTTGAAATATATTTTCAAAATATCTCTACAAGAAAAATATCTTATATCAGGAAATAGCTTTACAACATTTGATGTAGTTTAAAATATTTGTATTTCCCAATAACAAGTTTTAAAAATAAAAATGTATGCACATATATAAATGTATATCCAAAAATTACATTGAATATGTGAAGGTAATTAATATACATCAGAAAATTATTAATTTATTAATTATTAAATTATTAATTATTATTAATTTCATGTAATTTTCTATTAGTTTGAAGTTAAAATACAAATATTTTAATTGACATCTTCTTTGGTGTTTACTTGCAGTTGATATTGCTCATTTTAATGTTGTGCTCTTAAGGGTTATTTAAAAAAAAACAAGAAATGCTTTTACTATAAAAGTGAGTCACACTTAAATGACCATGGAAAAATGTGGGCTCCCGGGATGAGACCATTGCGAACCACTGCCCTTTAGGATTGTTTAAACATCAAAATATTGATTTTCAATGCATTACTAATCCAATAGTGTTTTTTTAATCACCAGAAAATGTAACTTAATGTAACAGCTTTAGAAGCTATCAGGGAGGTCTGACATCAAGATGAGCAAATGTATAAAAAGTGAAGAACATAAAGTGCTAAACGATCATATTAGAGTAGCACATGGAGTTACAGTTGCAATGTGGCGTGAGCGCATAAGATGATGCCATAGGACTGTGTATTTTATTTTTCACTAACTTTGCTACGCTTACTTTTATGAGCAAGATTTTAAAACAATAATACGCTTTTTACATGTCTTTAAGAAGCAAGACTAATATCATAAATATATTAGAACCTTGGTTTTCAAACAGGTTTGATTTGGTTTTCGGTCAAATTTTTGCCCTTACACCTTACACAACTTTTGCACCTAACAAACAGTGGTGAATCTTGCGGATGGACAATACCTTCAGCATTGCACGGTTATTCGGACATCTTGAATCACACACCCAACAACAAATTACAGAGAATGAGAATGTTGGACAAACTCGTCTGGTTATCGGATCAATAATGCCTTCCGTTCTGGCCAAGAATCAGTAAAGGAAAAAATCAAGGACACTAATATTGCAAAAGGGGTACATTTATCCATTTCATTCCATCCATTTTCTTTTGCTTATTCGGGTTGGGGTCATGTGGCCGCAATCTCAGTAAGGAAGTCCAGACTTCCCGGTTCCCAACCACCTCTGTCAGTTCTACTGGGGTGTGTTCCATAATCCCTCCAGTTTGACCTGTCTGCCCACGGGGCATGCCCGGAACACCTTACCAGGGAGGCGTCCAGGAGACATCCGTGCTGTATGCCCGAGCCACCTCAACTGGCTCCAATCCATGTGAAGGTGAAGCTCCTCTGGGATGACCGAGTTCCTCACCCTGTCTGAGTCCATCCACCCTATGGAGGAAACTGCAATCTCATTCTCTCGGCCATGACCCAAAACTCATACGGGTGAGGTTGGGCATGTAGATTCATGGCTAAATTGAGATCATTGCCTTCCAGCTCAGATCTCTTTTCTGCCCAATTGTCTGGTACGGTCCAACATTCCCTCACACATGAAGAAGACCCCGATATACTTGAACTCCTCTACCTGGGACAAGACCGCATTCCCAACCAAAATGGGGCCATCCACCCTTTTCCGACTGAGGACCATGGCCCCAGATTGGAATTGTCTCATCTCACTCAGCTGTGAACTTCCTCAGTAAATTCTAAAGGTCCCATTATCTGCGAATAGCAGCAATGAGATCCTTTGGCCCCCAAACAGGACCCATTCAATGCCTTGGCTGCGCCCATTTAATCCATCATTTATATTACTTAACATTGTTTTCTGCATCTAAAAGTAAAATAATTTTCTATAAAATGTATTTTCTATTAGTACTTTATACTGCAGTTATAGTTTGGGTAGTAGTTTAGTTTTATTTTTGGGTGTCTGGAACTAATTTATATTGGAGTATTTTGTATTCGGGTAAATGACTTTGATTTCAGTTTTTGTCGGACGTTTTGGAGCGAATTAACGAAACAAAAATCAAGGTAGCACAGTCTACTAGTTTGACGTTCAAAACATCGGTGGTTTGCACAGGCATACCAACTACAGTGATGTACTGGCAAGAAAAACTGAAGCAGCAAAGTTGGTAAAACAGAAAAACCAGCAAAACATTTGAACAAGACAGTGGCAATGCTTTAGCATGCTTATTGTCAGCGTGGTCCTGCCTATTCTCAAAGTGAAAAAGGTAAGTTGCACTCTGTGTCTCTAACAGCTCGTGGCGGTTCTAGCTATGGGCTGCATGGGCAATTTCTCCAGGGTGAAATTAATATTTATCTGTGCTCAGTGCTTATTTCTGGTGCGCAAAGGTCTCGCACAGGGCGCCACTGAAGCCAGAACCGCCACTGCTAATAACAATGATACAAATATATGCTTAACAGCATTGCTTGGGAACAACTTTTTTTTATTGCCAGCTGAAAAATGGCATTTGCTTTTTTAGATTTTTTAGATTTATATTCCCGAACAGTGAAAACATGCAAGCTTATACTTTGGTAGAGATGTGAATCGTCGACCGGACTGACCTATGGGTCGGGACCTAGATGTGGCTCTTTTGATGACCACATACGGCTCTCAGAAGTTTCTTAACACCATAACATTTATTTATTTTAATAATTTTTTCCTTAAAATATATCTTAACACATTTTGCTTTACAACAGGTGTGTTCAAAGTACGATCCGAGTGATTCATTTGCCCGCGGCACAATCTAAAAACACAATATAACAAAAAACTTTAAGGAAACAGGCAAAAATTAAAAAAGGAGCAGTAGTTCTACAAAAAATAAAGTCAAAATATTTGGAGAAAAAAAGTTGTTCTCTAACCATTGTCATTGTTGGAAAATTAGGTTGTGGAAAAGATTAAAATATCAGGAGAAAAAAGTCCAAATATTACAGGAATAAAGTCACGATTATGAGAAAAGTTGATAAAATTGGAAAATAAAAAAGAGTAGAAAGTCAAAATATTAAGAGAAAAGTGTCACAATTTTACGAGAATAACCTTTTCGTTTTATGAGTAAAAACAATGTAAGTTTGGTAACAGAGTTCCTTTTTATTTTTTAAATGTCGCAATATTAGGAAACTAACAAAACAATATAAAGTTGTAGTTTTTGGAATACTAGGTTCGGAAAAAATAATTTGGGAATAAAGTCTGGTGTATCCCGCCTCCCGCCCAAAGTCAGCTGGGATGGGCTCCAGCATACACGCGTCCCTAATGAGGATAGAAAATGGATGGACGGGAATAAAGTCATAATATTACAATTAAAAATAGAATTGTTTTATAATGCTTTATGCACTTTTTTTTGCTGACACTTACTTAAAGTAAAGCAGGACATAAATCACATTCTTAAAATAACATTCCAAATATAAAACCTTCTCAGCACTTTAATCCATCCAATTCAGAGACTTATTATCTCATGAAATTGTTGGCACACTTGTGTTCACTAAAAAAATAGGATATGGCTCTCACAAAAATACATTTGAAAATATGTGACGTTTACGGCTCTCTTAGCCCAAAAGGTTCCCGACCCCTGCTTTAGCTAATAGAAGCGAAACGTCCGCAACTCTTCTACCCAGTCCAGTGGACGATTTAGATCTCTGATGTGACGTATAACAGCCGGACGGCTGAGTCTCCTCAAGATTGTTCAAGCTTATACTGTGACCCTACTGTGGAAAATCATGCTAAATGGAAGTACAGTAACACATAGTTGCCTTCCGTACCACAAGATACCCCACTGCATAAAATCACTGCCAAACCTGCCATTTAATTTGCCCTGTGGAAATCCTCTTTCTGTTGTCAGCACAACCAACTTCTTTTTTCTTCCCTTGTCTTGCAATCGTGTTCGTTTTGTTGCTTTTGTCTCTGGCGTGCATGCTTAATTTAGGATATCAACTAGGCACTATAAAACACTCCCAACCAAGATGCCACTTTTATTCAACAACAACCACAACAACATGAAAAGGTAAGAAAAAGGGTTCAATATGCTTCAAACGAAACCAAATGTGTACGTATGAAATGTTTCTATATACATTTACAAGTTTTCCAGTACACAGTAATCCCTCATGTTTCACAGTTAACTGGTTCTACTTTCTCCAAAGTAGGAGTTCTTATTCATAAATTGAATATTTTTGTAATTACAGCATAGAAATTTTTTTAATGACCTTCTAAATACTTTTTCATAACATTAACGCAGCCTCTAGACATGAATAACATCCCTATAGTCACCTTTACACTTGTTTTACCCAATATAGTAGACATAAAAAAGAGATAATTAGACATTCAATACATAAATAAGACTATTGCTTCTGTGTATTGCTGCAAAGGTGTTCCGGTGGCACAAGCATTAAATGACATCGGAGGTTCAGAATTGAGTTTGGCGTGGGTTGCAGCCACAACAATAGCCCGTGTTAGGGATTATTGTGCCTGTTGTGAGGTCATTCAATTAGGCATGGTATGAAAAAGTCACCGTTTCAGAACCGCTAAAATTGTGCGACACGCCGTTGCTGTGACATGAGAAAAAGTTACTTATTACACTAACATTATAGTGACTAGTTTTTATTATAGTGAAAGTGACTAGTGTAGAATATACATAACATATTTGAATGCATCTTCCTAATGCCTTATATTTGTGTTTTACTTCATGTAGTCATTTTTTTGGGAAAATGCTTCATTTGGGGAAAAAAATATGTAACGTCTGTTTAGATACGATTTTTATTAATAATAGGCTGTATTCAAACATGAAACGGCATGATTTATGAATTCATATATTTTGGGGGAAAACAGTGTGAGAGTGAAGCTGCAAAAAGTGGCGAGAGATTACTGTATATCCATTTTTGATATTCAAACACTCACAGTGCTTTCCCCTGCTTTAGGTAACGTACAACGTGGATTATCAATTAATCATGGATTCATTGTTGCAGCTCTACTTGCCACATTATATTATAGTTAACACTTTTGTGAGAATTTTATTAGCAATGGGATGTTATCCTTAATCTCTGACTTTCATTTTTGTTCCATTTATTTTGCATGCTTTTTTTCTTTCAATGTGTTGTGATGAATAGTTCTGGACTGTGACTGCATGTAACAAGGTAAACTAACATCTGTCCTGGGTAACGTGCACCTTCATCAAACAACGAGTTCAGTACGACGCAGCCGCATGCAGATTGCATTATATGGATATATTTTATATCTGCTGTGTCTTTGGAAATACATTACTGCATTTACATTAAGACAAGAGAAACCGCATCATGGCAAATAGACGTAAACACAATAAAATTACGCTAAAATACAAATATAAGGCTTTCAGAAGACACACCCGTAAATAAATTGTGATGAGATAGATTATTCTACACTGGTCGCTAGGTGTCAGTAATGTTTAATGTTGACTGCCAGAACAATACTTTGATTGCCTCTTGATTATTGCAGGTTTGAATGATCTCACACCCACCCAGAGCTAAAACTCAACTCTGAATCCCTGAAATCACTTCCTGCCTTCACCTCCGCAGCTCTCTTGCACTGGAACACATTTACAACAATAAACATCACCGTTTTTCCTCTTATAAGTTCTGCTATATTGGGTAATAGGAGTGTAAAGTTGACCATAGGGGTGTTATTTCATGTCTTCAAGGCTCTAATGATGTTCAAAACCTTACTTAGAAGATGGTAAACAGGTTTTCTATGCTCTAACTACGAAAGCATTCCGTTTATAAGTAAGGAATTCTCCCCTGTGGACATTCACTTATCACGGCCTGGTCTGGAACCAATTAACGATGATAAATGAGCTATTACTGTACATGCTAAAGACATACATGACTACCATCCATACACATGATTTTCCCAGGCATGGCTTAGTTCTCAGACGTACCGTTTTGGGAATCCAACCAGACATTTGTTTGAAGTATGTTTTGAGTTTATCCATTGCTTTTCACTTTGTGGTTGACCTCTCCCCCCTGTGTCTCCTCTCCATCCTCCTCCTCCTCCATTGGACATGTTGTGCTGTGATGCCTCTAGGGATCTTCAACCTTCTCTGGACAGGCTTAGGAGTGCTAGCACCAACTGTCTGACTCCAGATAATCATGCCCCCTCACCTGAGTTGGAAAGGTACCATGCTTTGTATCCACCCCACCCCCTCCTGCAGTGCTGGCGTAATCCTCTTCCTCTCCTCACCTCACCTTCATTGATGCTTCCTTGCCCTTCTCCCCAATTGTTAAAGTATTTAGTTTCACACTCTTACCCGACTGAACACCACGTTTCCCTTTCTTCCCACATATAAATTGAATGCATTTAGAACAGGGGTCGGGAACCTCTTGGGATAAGAGAGACACGAACGACACATAATTTCAAGAGTATTTCTGTGATTGCCGTATCATATTTTTTCAAAGGGAATACAACTAAAAGTGTGCCAACAATTGTAGAAGATAATAAGTCTCTGAATTGGATGGATTAAAGTGCTGAGAAGGTTTTAGATTTGGAATGTTACTTTTTACATTTTCACTTTAGAATGTCAGCAAAAAATATACGTATAATTGTAATATTAGGACTTTATTCCCACAATATTTTAACTGTATTCCCAAATTATTTTCCCCCTAACCTAGTATTCCAAAAATTACAAATTGATATTGTTTTATTTCTTTTTAATAATGTGACATTTAAAAAATAAAAATAAACTTACTATAATGACATTGTTTTTACTCATAATATTACAAGTTTATTTGCGTAAAATTGGGCCTTTTTTTCTTAATATTTTAACTTCTGGTAAAATTACAGCATTTTCTTTCAATTTAATTTTGTTTTTTAAATTTTTTCAACTTTTTTCATAATTTTGACTTTATTCCTGTAATATTCTGACTTTATTCTCCTAATATTACAATATTTTCCACAACCTAATTTTCCAAACACTTTTTTTGGTTAGATAAAAACAATTTTCTCCTAAAATTTTGACTTTATTTTTTTGTAAAACTACTGCTCCCTTTTCAATTTTTGCTGTTTCCTTAAAGTTTTTTGTTAAATTGTATTTTTAGAATTTGCGGCATGCCAATAAATCAGTCAGACCCCACTGCGAACACCCCTGTTGTACGGCAAATATTCATTCATTCATTCATTTTCTATACCGCTTATCCTCATTAGGGTCACGGGGATGCTGGAGCCTATCCCAGCTGGCTTTGGGCGAGAGGCGGGGTACACCCTGGACTGGTCGCCAGTCAATCGCAGGGCACATATAGACAAACAAACATTCACACTCTCATTCATACCTCTGGACAATTTTAGTCGCCAATTAACCTAACATGCATGTTTTTGGAATGTGGGAGGAAACCGGAGTACCCGGGGAAAACCCACACACGCACGGGGAGAACATGCAAACTCCACACAGAGATGCCCAACGGAGATTTGAACCCAGGTCTTCCAGATCTCCTGACTGTGTGGCCAATGTGCTAACCACTCAGCCACCGTGCGGCCTACGGCAAATATGTTACATATATTTTAAGAAATTAAACACATTTAAGTTTGAAATTAAAATTAATAAATGTTATGGTGTTTAGAAACTTCTGAGAGCCATATGTGGTCAGGTTCCCTACCCCTGATTTAGACAGTAAGATCTTTGTATTTCTACTATGGTAGGTGCGGTTAATCCTGGACTTGTACTAACTTGTCAGCATCCCAGTTGTCCTTTGCCCTCCTTCATCATCACCAGTCCCACTTGTCCAGTTCATGCAACTAGCTGTGCATGTCTGTCCTAAAGATCTAATATTGCTTGTGTCTCGTATCCACAGCTAAATTCATTTCCCATGTTGTGCACTATAAAAGGTGGTCTTTGAACGCAACACCTCGTTGTTAATAATAACACAGTTAAAGTGTGTTTTAACTCTGCTGCTACTATTAAAGAGACTACGGGTAAATAGATGTTCAGACATGTTCATTATTTTTTAGCTTTTCACATGCAACAATCCGGACAACTACCTCTACCCACGGTGCCAAAAAAAGCACCAAGTCAACCCAAATGTGACACACAACAACAGAACAACAACAACAAACCCACCCAATGCACTGTCTGGGAAGTAAAAAAGGAGGTTCATATTTCATATTGCATATTACACATCCGCTATTCATGTATATTCCGGGTGTCTACTTTAGTAAAAAAAAAAACAGTAAGTTGTTATTTGATGGGGTTTTATGGTTGAAGTGCTCCTGAAAAAAGGGACACAAGAACATGCACAGCACAGCCGAACGGCGGTCATAGGAAACACAACAGTCTATGCTGCCCTCCAGCGGTGGAAATAAAGCGCTGCAGTTGTGTTCTTAACTGTACACTGCACCAGGCTGCATTACATTTAGGATAAACGTTTTCTCCCCAAAGCAAAAGTAAACCACATGGTAAAAATACTTTAGACTATTTAGATGTCTTATGTTTATTTGCATTTTTTTCTACATGAGCACTAACAACTTGTGAGCATAGTTTGCTGATTTGCTGATTTGATTGTAGTTATTGTGTTGGTGTACGGCCAGCGTGTTTTGGAGATTTCCTCCTCAAATAACTGGACATTAGTTATGTTGTTTTCCAATGAAGTTATTTTTTCCTTGTGCACAATAGAAAATCATTGTCCCATTCCTTGCCCCGGAGACGTCCTCCCAGTCCCAGGATTTTTATCCAACATGCCTCCCCCGAAGATGACAGGTACCCTTATGTGGAGTCGTGACCCGCACTCTCTTGACTCTCTTCAGTTTGACTTGTGACCTAAAGTGTGATGCCACCGAGTACCTTCCACAAACATTTGTGTTGAATCTTGATCAAATTGGTTTTTTGGCAAACCATAGCATTTTATATGAATTTATCGCTCTTTTTTTACATTTCTGTTTCTGCTTAGCAAAGCTGAGCGAGCCACAGCTTATCAGGTTTGTTAGGGTGTTATGCGGAGACTGCAAGCAGGGGTACAGACACTCCTCAACCCCGGGCCCCTGACTGCAAGTGCTGTCGTATCAGCTAAAACAAATTGGATAGTCAAACTTGTTCTTTAGTTTTTAAAAGCTGCCGTCATTTCACGGCTTCAAAACAAAATAAGTGAATTCATAAATCCTCACCGTTTTGGGGTTGACTATTGTTGAAGTCGAATTTTGTGTGTTCTTTGGCGAATGTAAGCATTTTTAAGCAAAAAAATTGCCAAAGCTTTCAGAAGATGCGTTCAAAGACATGATGATACGTAGTATTCTACAGTGGTCACTAGGTGTCAGTAATGTTACATTAATTAGACAATCGCAACAACAAGGAACTCTCCCATTCCTCACGCGTGAGTCTATATTATGTTATTTATGTCTTAGTTCCTGTTAACATGTCTACTATATTGAGTAATAGAATAGGGTTGCTATTTCATGTCTAGAGGTCTCTAATGTTAAACACTGCATTTACAATGTTCTAAACAAGTTTTCGACGCTCTTGAATACAAAAAATGGTCCATTAATGAACAAGGAATCCTACTTTCAGATTAATTTATTAATTCATCTACTTTAGCTGAGTTGCTGTCGCGAGCTTTGGACACGTCCTGTAAAGCCCCAAACTTGAACAAAGAGGATGGAATTGCACAGCGATGCTTTTCTCGGTCATCTGTCCGCCACTTAGCTTCCATTGATGGTACTCTGTGGTTCTGAATGTCTTTCACGCAGTGAGAGTGACTGTGGCCTGCAAAGTGGAACTTGTCCCGGTAAAAGACAAGTACGTCACTCACATTGCGTGAGGCTTTTGCTTCCAGCCTTGTTGCTAAGATTTGTAGCCATGGTTTGTGTTGCTGGTTGTCATATAGTGTGGACGTTTTGTCTCGTTGGTTTTGTAATGTTTCCTGCCCTGTTGAGCTTCAGCCTGCGCTTTTTCTTATCTTGTGGTAGTTTGGACTGCTTTTGGTGCGAGAGCTTGCCTTGTTGCTTTTTGCAGGGGTCATTTTTCTTATGGGAATTGCAGAGGCAGCTTCTATGTGCTTAACCCCGTTTCTCACAACCTGGTGTTTAGCATTGGCCTTTTTTCCAGGGATCTGCACAAACACACATTTGCCATACAGATGAAGAATGAGTCTCCTTTTCGTAACACCCATCACAATTAAAGTCCTCAATGATACTACAGTTTATTCTCCATCTTTGTCCTCCATCTTGCTTTCTTCTACCCTCTCATCCACCATCCGTCCATCTTTTTTTCTGTCCTGGTTGCTCTCCTTTGCGCCGCCGTCATCCTCCAGGCAACCTCAGACCTTGGATACACCTGAATGTCAGACACGTGGCAGGAGTCTCTCTGACAGCAGCAGGTAAGGCATGTACTGAGCGCTCAGCACATGTCAAATAGCAGCCATGCGTCACGCGTGAGGTCATGGGGAGGCTCCAGTATTGTCGGGAAACAAATACAACATATCACTTCCATTCAAATCATTTTTAAATGTATTGTAATTTAGGTTTTGTCTCCAAAACAATAATGCAAATCAGTTCCATTTTACTCGTAAGTCAAAGATAGTTCATATAGATCAGAAACCTTTTCCACCGAGGGCTGCATGCTGAAAAATCTTTACATCTTCTATGTTGTTTAATATGTTTATTATATTTAAAGACAAAAAAAACCGCCTAATTTCAGCTTTTTGTTATCAGAAACAAAGATATGTATGAACTTTTCCAAAAATACTAATTACATGAAATTATTTAAACCTAATTAATTAAAATATAGTTAAGTTTATTTTAATTATACTATATATTTTTTTTCTTGTAATATTATGACTCTATCCTAATATTATAACTCAAGGACGTTTAAATTGCAGCAAAGGGGCTGTTTACTTTTTTTCTAAATCAATCCTCAGCACATGCAATTAAACAAAAATACAATTAAACAAGAAATTAAAAAAACAGGAACTTTTGAGAAAAGAGCAGTCATTTTATGAAAATAAAGACTAAGTATTAGGGAAATAAAGTCATAATATTAAAAGAGAAACAATAGCACGGCGTAGAAATACTTTTGGGGAAAAAGTTGTAATATGAGAATCTAAACAAAAAATAAAATGTGAAAAATTAGGTTGAGAAAAAGTTTTGAGAGTCTGTTATAGCTTTTTCTTCTTATCTAATTTTCCAGAAATGACAACTTTATTTTTTGATTTATTTGTTTAAATGTTTTGCACTTTATTGCACTTTGGCCGTCCCTGCTATAGATACCGATGAGCAGTACAATATAGTTCAATAAACATCCCCTAGTGTTGTTATACTTACTGTTTATGCGAGATGCCAACTTAAAACCAAGTCTTCCTGTAAACATATTCTTTTTTTGTTTTGTTATTTGAGTTGTGTGTCATTCACTTGTTTTCTGTTACTTTGCCTGCTGTCTTGTGCACTCATATGTGAGTACAGTACATCCACCTTTTATCTTAAAGGTCTCATTCTGTGACCTTTTGGTAAGGGGCTTGCCCCCACCACCTGCAATAATACTTTTTCATTTATTGCAGATACTACTGTACTAGAAATAAGCAGACTGCCTTTTACTGTATGTTTACTGTGTGAAACGTGTCTTTCCCAAGGCATGTAATCTAGTTTGTGTGTTTAATGTGTGAGCACGTAGTTTTTCTGTCTGTGTGAATGCAATAGCCGGTGGTGTTTGCTCAGTATTTGATATGTGAACTGTTCCCGATAGTTTTTCTCTGCTGCTTTGTTTCAAATATATGAGCAAGATTGTATTTTCTTGCAGGATGACTTCAAATACAGTAGATCCCTGCTTTTTCTAGGCTGCCAGCGAATGGCAAAAGTCAGCAAGTAATTGATACGCCCATTAAAAGGTCTATTTTTGACGCACACTATTTGGAATAACAGAAATTCCTCTTTTATCGTGTTTAATTTCTTCCACACCTGACCGTGATGAATTGAATTTCTGTGATGTAAGATTCCTTATTTAGAAATGGAACATTTCTGTAGTTGAAGCATAGAAAACCAGTTTACCACCGTTTAAATACGCTTTTTTTACATCATTAGAGCCCTCTAGGCATAAAATAACACCCCTATGGTCACCTTTACACGCCTATTACTCAGTACAGTAGACATAACAAACGAAAATAACACAACCAAGACATAAATAAGACTAGTGCTTGTGTGTGTGGCTGTAAATGTGCTCCCGTGTTAGGGGAGCTGCATAGGCGGGAGGACAGGAAGTTGCATTTGAGTTTGCGGTGGGATTATTAGAGTAGGGATTATTGTGCCTGTTGTAGGACCATTCAAAGCGGCGATCGAGTCTGGTGCTTGTGTGTTTTACCCAACATTACGGTAACATTACTGACACCTAATGACCACTATGGAGTACTGCATCAACATCTTTGACTAAATCTTTGAATGCCTTATATTTGTATTTTTGTTAATTTAAACATGTTATGTTTCGTTTAGGCAAAAAAAACCCTAACAATTGCTTAAATATGCATATTTTTACCAATAGTAAGTCATATTTAAACGTGAAACAACATGATTTATTAATTAATATATTTTTGAAAATGATGGCATGAAGCCACAAAATTTGAAGAGCAAAGTGGACAGTTCTTACTGTATTATTGTCTTGGGGTGAATTAGATGAAAACTGCCCATTTTCTGAGATTATTTTTAAAATAATTATTATTGTGACCAGAAATCCGTAACTGCAAATTCACAGGGATCTACTGTATTTCAGTTTTCACCCACAGCCCTTTTTGTGTGTGTGTGTGTGTGTGTGTATGTGTGCAATGTTTTGGGTTTACGTGTCTACACAAGTTTTTATTCTGCTATTTCCAATGAATTTAGTTGACACACTGTACAACTTTATTACCTGAGAATTTTGAATAGTTTTTGAATATTTTGGATTTAATTTGCTCTGCGCATGTTCTGTCTCCGGCTCTTACGTGTTCTCTTCCCTTCCCTTACGTAATACCAGGGCTCACCATCAAGGCACATCTGTTTCCTCAGTGACGTCTTCGTCAGCTCGCAAAGTGAGGCAGCTCCCCCAGCTTCCCCCCAAGAGCAACAGTGTAGAGCAAGGTAGGTGTCCACTGGTACACTATGCATGTCTCGGAAATCACTGCTTTAAATCCTCAACGTATTTTGGATTATAGTAAAAATCCAACAAACAAACTTCATATTTGCCAAAAACAAAAAAAAAAAGCACTGCATTTCTGGGATGTAAATGACACAAAAAAGATTTTTAGACCTAACTGTCCATCTAATCGATTCAGTCTATAGAAAACAACATAACAGCATCTTACCATAAACCATACAGATCCTCCAGAAAAGCAGAAAAGTGCTGCCTATAAGCTATCCTGTTGTAGCTTAAACTGTGTGTCAATAAACCAGGGGTCTCAAACTCAATTTACCTTAAGTCTGACTGAGGCTGGGCTGCAGCCTCGGCGCGCACGCACGCTCGTGCATTTTAAATTAAAAAATGTTTAAAAAAAACAATCCTCTAAAACGTCTTTTTTTTTTTTTTAACACAAACTAAGATAGA
Organism: Oostethus manadensis; assembly: GCA_024372805.1. Classification (NCBI taxonomy): domain Eukaryota; kingdom Metazoa; phylum Chordata; class Actinopteri; order Syngnathiformes; family Syngnathidae; genus Oostethus; species Oostethus manadensis. The sequence continues at coordinate 143,339 of QODF01000134.1, forward strand.
CAAGGACACTGCTGTAAACAAGTTGTATAACTTTCCTCGGGTAAAATCCTTCAATTTGTATGGAACATACTGTACCGTTATTATCTGGTAAATGGAATGACAAAAAGCAAATGGAAAAGACAAAACGGGAAAATTAAAGAAATCAAAATAAAATACAGATAAAGCAGTGACAAAATGGAAAAAGAACATGACTTGTATACTTTTATGTAGTATTGATGGTCTTTATGTTTCCTTTTCCTTCTGTGCATTGGTTTCAGCACCTTGGTGCGTTTCTTTCCTGTAGAACAACAGCATGAACGGAGTGAGCCACAGTCACTTTGTCTCAGTGGGTGGAGGCTGGGCCACTAGCACACACACAGAGTGCAGAAAAGTGTAACGTACTAGAAATAAAATGAGTCGATGGCTATATATTCTAATTGCAATAAAGAGCAATGCTAAAATCTCGTCTCAACTCGTAGACCCAATCTTGGTTTGTATTGTTCCGTTTCATGGCGTGAGTGTCCTGTGACTCCCCAACTGGCTACTGCACTTCATTCTCTTTGTTTATTTTGTCTTTGTCCAGCCCTGGTAGCGGAGGAGCGTGTCCGTCAACTCCAAATGAGGGTTCATTCTAACCGGATGTCAGCTGCCAATACCTCCAGCCAGCAGGACCTGGATAGAGCCCTCAAGAGCAAACGGGAGGTCCGTTTCAAATCCTCCAATCCCGAATGTTTCTATCAATTGAAATTATTAGTTAGTCTGACCAAAAACACAATTTGAAGGTACATTAAAAAATCTTCACAATAAAGACACAATATTAGAGTATAACAAATAATAAAGTAATAATTAATAATAATAATAATAGGTCATAATTTTAACAGGAAAAAATGCATACAATTGAAGCTTTATAAAAGTCTAAATATTTAAATGGTTGTCGTCCACTCAGCTGGAGTCCTCAGGTATCTCGAAGGACCAAGTAACAACCCAAAACATTCCGAACACAGACAATAAACAAGAAAGAAGACAACAGGTATTGCTTTTTACTCGCGAGGAGAACCTACTCAGTTACGTTCTCCAGCCGCTCTGAAGACATTCTGCCGTCGCCTCTCTTTTTATTTTCTTTGGGTGTTCCCGAGTTACATAAAACACGTTGCAGCCCTAAAGGGAAGGGGCTTCATACAAGCTGCAATGTGCCAACACAGTCCTTTCATCTAACGGTGGGGAGGATGATGTGCTAATCATAAGAACAGAACGTTTCAAGCGCTATCTATGGTCAAGCTGCCCCTGACCTTCTCCTCTACCCTGCGTAGCACACACACATATAAAAATTATAAGACATATCTTAAGAATTGTTCTCAGTGGAAAATGTTTGGACGCCCCTGTTTTGCATATTTGAGGGTTTTTCCAAAAAGTACCTCAATAACTACTCTCCACAGTAACAGTACCTCCCTAAGTAAGGGGCTATCCTTGCAGAAGCGTCTTCAGGTCGAATTGGCAAAGTATTTTATCACTCCAACCTCTCATCCACACGGGAATGGCGTTCTTGGTGACTTGAAACTGGATTTTTTTTTTCCATAGTGGGAAAACCTTACCCTCTACAGATGCACCCACCGCCGCTTTGTTGCCTTCACATGACCAGAAGTGATCTTTGACAACAAGACAAAATAATATCTGACTATTTAGAAGGACAGCTGAAAAGATAAAACTCTAAACTCTTAGCCCCGATATCCGTAAACAGATTTTCTATGTTGCAAAGATGAACGCGCGTGGTTTATCCAACACTGCTAAAGTGTAATTGCTTGTTTCCTGCAGCTCTACAAGGACCACAGGACGAGCAGCGAGAATGCTTCCCATAAGTCTTCAGACAGTGATGTCAGCGACGTGTCAGCCATCTCTCGAACCAGCAGTGCCTCTCGCATTAGTAGCACCAGCTACATGTCCATCCAATCAGAGAGACCCCGAGGACGCTTCAGGTACATACTGTACATCACATACAGTATATAACAAACACTACTCTTTCCACGCAGTTAGATATCTGCTTTACAAAGTCCCTCCTGTGTAAATGGATCAATATTGCAGTTACATGAAATAACGGTATCGATTTTGTGAAAATGAATGATCAGTCGAGCCATGCGTGTGACGGGCCGCCACATGATGAAGAGCACCAGTGTGAGCGGCGAGATCTACGGCATGGAGCACGCAGATGGCAGCCAATCCGACACCGCCCTCGGGAGCTTGGGAAACGGGATCAAAAAGCGGCGCTCGAGCCTCAGCCAACGTGTTGTTGCCATCCTGCCGTCGAGGCGCAGTCGGAGTACCTCGCAGCTCAGCCAGACAGGTCAGATATAATCTAAATACATCCAGAATGGAGACATGGTGAGAATGAGCACAAGACGGCGGGCCAACAACCACCATACTGCAAACGTAACACATTGGATGATATCGCCTCATCATGTGCTTTGCATCATTTCATTCACGTGTCAGAAAATCCAATACAACTCTTTAGGCAACACTTGCTTTTCAACCCAGATAGACGTTTTTAAATGAGTCAAAGGTCCTTTTATCATAGTCAGTCAAGCCACAATGGGGCCGGATGCAAATGTCCCGACTATCCTTCCATTATTATTAGCTGCAAAACAATGTGTTCTTTTAGTGTTAGGCTCACACATACAGGAGGTCCTCGTTTTACGATGCTCTGTGGGTGACGTTTTCAGACGTTCTTTGCCTTTCTGAAGCCAGGCTGCACAACTGCAGATGCGTTGCATGGGCGAAGTACACCACGGTCCTCGAAAGTTTGCTCAATGCCGCTTTTTTCTGCGCTGAATTGTCATCAATAACCATTCTATTGATCCTTAATAACTTCCTGTTTATTTTTTTAATTAGGAGAATAGATGCGCTGATATTTTTATGAACAATTATTTCATGTATTCTCTAACTGTGAATGGCTTCATATCTCATGCACCTCAGTGTTGCCAACTTGGCAATTTTCTCACTAAATCTGAAGACTTTCCAAACCTTATTTTCTCAAAACGACTAGAGAAAAATGTAAAGACACTTCCTGACGTCGTTTTTTCCCCAAAATAGACGGTCCGTAGAAAACAGCCAGTAGTTAGAGCAGCACTTCCAGTGCGAGCTGGTCGCACCACGAGAGAGCAGTTCGAGCACGGTGAGGGAGGACTACTGCTGTAGCTACGGTGCCGAATATCCAATGTCCAACTTTACCACGGTCGTATTTGACGATATAAAAGTGAAAGCACATATTGTTCTGAGCTGTGAGTGCACAGTCATTCAACCTGCCTCTCCTGGAGTCACCCTCTCGGCAAGCTCGGCAAATTCACATAGCTACACACATAGCTACAGCACACTTCTTGTTATAAAACACATTGCTATGCTCCCGTTAATTACATTGTTTTGTTTTACTGTGCAGTAACTTGTTTCAGACTCAACTCAAAACTCCTTCATGCAGTGAGACTCACTGCTACATTAGCCCACCTCCCCTCCGTTGCTCATCCAATCAGCAGTCAGAAGACAGTTAAGATGCATTCACGGACTTGGCGACGAGTCAGATATTTCTTTTTTTTTTTGAAAACGCACATTTCTACTACTTCGGTGTAAAAAAAAAAAATCTCCGGGCTTAGCATAGGGAGCCGCAAAAAGGAGGCTCCAGAGCCGCCGTTTGCTGACCCCTGACCATGACCATCATCAAGGTTAAAGGTGCTCTTCTTGAACATGTGAAAGGATTTGTTCCCATGAAACGGTGAGTGATAATTAAGTGGGGTAGCGCTCTCATTATTGAGATTGTCTCTCCTTCCCTTGCAACGCCCCTTCTAGTGTGCAAACCACCCACAGTTAAGGAGTTGTTCTTTTTTTAAACACTGTATCATGTAATTTTTTTGTATTAAATCTTTTTATTTCAGTATTTCATATGTCCTTTATGTGTTCTGTGTACTATTTAGCTACAACTTACATTGTAGCTCAACTTACATCACAGTCTTAGGAACTGAACTCGTTCGTAACCCGAGGACAACCTCTACTACGACCTCTGCATATGACCAACAAGACCAAAGATGTCACCTGGGAATGCTTACGTGTTTAAAATAATATCATATGTGCATTGAATTTTAATTTGGTTCTCGCCCAAAAGGGTGGAGTGCCATCTCTGGGTCTAGGATGAGATCCTGCCCCAAGTGGATGAGTTGAGGTATGTTGGGGTCTTGTTCACAAGCGAGGGAAGGATGGAACGACAGGCGGATTGCTGCAGCATCTGCAGCGATGCGGACGCCGTCGTGGTGAAGAGCGAGCTGAGCCGCAAGGCAAAGTTCTCAATTTACCGGTCGATCTACGTTCCTACCCTCGCCTATGGTCTTGAGCTTTGGGTAGTGACCAAAAGGACAAGATCGCGGACAAGGAGAAGATCAGCTGATTGAATGGGGTACTTTGTAATATCACCATAACAGTATAAACTGTCATGAAATACCTCTACCAGCGAAGGATTTGGGCTCAGTATCTTGTTGGTTGGAAGGGAAACTGCAGTTTTAGTTACTCAACATCAATTCCACCAAATTTCAATGTATTCAAATTAACTTTTTTCCCCAAAATGTGATGCAGTTATGCCTCAATAGACCACTTCTATTGCACCTCTCACTGTCAGTCACGGAGAATTATTAAAGCCAGGGTCACAGCCGTATTTACAATTTTTTTGGAGTTTACCAAATTGTTGGGGTTTTTTTGTTCATGGAGAACTTAGTTGAGGTGACCATGAAGGAGTACGATTTCAACTTGCATGGAGGACATACAAAATATCTAAACATACTTTGGCCCACACCAATTACGTATGTGGGGTGAGCATGTAGACCGACCGTATGGAGCCCATATGACTGGTTGTGACCCAGGCTTTAAAGTCTCGTGTACAGTATGTGCCTGTGTCTTTAAGTGTAAGACACATTTGTTTCCAGTGCTTTGGTGTTTCTTGTTTTTCATTGGTGTTGTTGATATGTGTGTTATTTCAGAGGCGGCCGGTAAGGTGGCAGAGAGACAGAAAGGTAAACCGATAGAAAGACAGTGTAGAATGCACAGAAGAAGCAGTTTAAAGACTCACTTTATTGTAACTGAGTGCAGGGAGGCAGCATAATTACACGTTAAACTTAACGTGCATCAACATCAATTTTGGTATCACACATTTTAATATACATACAGTCAAATACACGGTAGTAATATTTTTGTGGGTATTGTCATACTTATGTGTAGAATAGAGTAGATAGATCATGCGAGAGGAAAAGTAGTTTGCTGTGGTAAGTTATTGGTACTCCCAGCCCCCTCCTGACCTTTGTCTCCAGCACGCTCCGATCCTCTTCCTCTTCCGTCTATGACTGCTGCATTTCAAGAAGCTGGGAAGTTGGAATATTTCAGACCTCTAACGAGGAAATGTAAAAGTGGTCGAAGTCTTGAATTCCTTTGAATGAATGTGGGGGCAAACTGATACACTTTAACATTGCTGAAGTTCAGATGCACTAAAAGACTGTCTTGAGCTGTACAATGGAACCTTGGAACATCAAAAAGTCCGAGTGTGTTCTTAATGTCTTTTTATCACGAAACGTCCTTGTTAGCAGCTTGCTAATACTGCAAATGAAATCAGGAAACTGGTGAGCTCCATTGGCCATCTCTGATGTAGTCAGCGGATGACTCCGTAGTTCTTGGATAACTAACACAGTTACGCCACAAGTCTCCAAAATGCTAACACAAAACAGCTTTTTTAGTTTTTGCAGTTTTATGATTTAATTTTTAGATGCATGAAATAAGTTTAAATGCATGTGAATTATAAATGAATGAGATAAATTAAGCTTTAAGGTTGCTTTTACGTCTATTGAAGACGTGATTGTTGACACAGACATGGCAGCAAGATCAACACGCCGCCTTGGTGTTTTGTCGAGTTAATTACGATTTCTTTGCTCAAGTGTGACCTGTATCCTAATTTGCACATGGCATTGGAACGATATCGCCGATGCCAGCCTGAATTTGAGCCAGTTTTGAACTGATCGCTGGAGTACACACTGCAGGAATCATTTCTTCCGTTAACACACAGAAATGTGAGCGATATCGTGCTTTCACTTTCCAGACGCTCTGCATTCACATTTGATTGGTAATGTAAACAAATGAAAAATTGGATTTAAACTAAAGAATCTGCTGCTTTCTGCATTTCCCATGTAGTAGCAGGCTAACAGGCTACTAACAAAGATGTGTTGGGATAAAAATACATTAAGAACCCAGTTGCTCAAGGCGTATGCCATATTGCATGCTAATCGGAAAATGTACACAAACCAAGGCAAACTTTTAGATGACAATGTTGGACAATAACCGAAAAACACGCTAACCGAGCCTCAGCTGTCCTTGCTATTGACTGTTGCGACTGGAAAGCATTGAGGTCTGACCTTGTAAGCTGACTTCCCAGTAGTCTTAAATGCAGGAAAAGTTTTACATGTGGTTCAGTTCTCGAAGAAACCAGAAAATTCAGCAGTTGGCCTTTCCTATTTTGTTTGCATTGTTTAAACTAGTGGTGGAATATTTGGTTTGAACTTTTAACGGCAAAGAGCTGAATCCCTCGTCTTAGTTTGGATGATCATTGCATGATTTGTTTTGACCCTCAAATATCACCTTTTCACCATGAAGTAGGGGAAAAAGACATATGTTATGATATCGTCACCAAAAATATGCTTCCAATTCACACAGTGTGTGCAAATTAGTGAGGTCACCGTGGAGGATTTGTTTGCACGGATCGGCCTGCGCTGTGATGTCATCAGGCTTGTCAGACCTACTTTGAAATCTTCACAACAACCAAAACATGATTTGAAGTGTGTTGACATGTTGCATGTCATGTCTGGTACCTGTAATATCCACTGTCCTGTAGTTCATGCCAGATCAAAAGCTAAACTCAAATATTGTGTTTGTCACAGAATCATCAGCAGGTAAAAAGGTGGCCAAGGCCGGCAGCAGCAGCATCCAAAGGAGCGTGGAGACGGGCAGGGCCGTAGAGTACCCTCGAGGAGGGTCAGCCATGAACCGTCAGGCCAGTAGGGAATCTACTGATGGCAGCATGAACAGCTACAGCTCTGAGGGAAAGTAAGTACACGCCAGCTCCATCCTATACCATTACAACTGGAAATGTGCACATAGTACATTAGCTTCAAGTTTGTACAATCACTGCAGTTTGAGTGTGAATGGAATGAAGAATGATCTAGACCAGTAGTTCTCAACTGCAGAAACCCACCATCACCTTTAAATGAAAGGCCCTGACCCAAATTGCAGAGATTTTTTTCATCTCAAATGTCTTACATCACACGGAGTTGCAGCTTTAATTTGATGTAGTGCAAATTAGCAGCACAAATCAAGTTTAATGAACATATTCTGACAGTATACTTTGTAAGGCTCAACACGATTAAAAGATTCTCTTAAAAATAAACGCGCAAGATTACTTTGGCAATTTTTCACCCATCCAAAGACCCGCAACCCACTGAAAATGGGAAGCCATGTGCTTCCTAGTACTGCACACTTCAAAAACATAAACATTTTTCATTAACTAACTTGAAATATTGATCATAATTAATTGGTTCATTAATTTCATAGTAATTCCAGGTCCAAAATGTGTATTTTACATGGTCACATGTGGATAAACCACTGATAAGATATAATAATAAATTATACAGATAAGTAATCATTCTACATGTTTTCTATCCCAGTTTGATGTTGGCATTTTTTTGTTTGAATGGGTTAAATTTGAGCCTCCCTTTTTTTTGTCCACTCACGAGCCTATGGTTTAAGTCTACATATTAGTTTAATACCGAATTGAAAGGGAAAGTTTATTCATGGTTAAGCAGTATCCGAAATACAAAAGTACGTACAACCAGCTCGCGCTGTGATGCGTTAAGGCGCACTCGTAATTGTGAGTGTTAGTCGCAAATTGTTTTTCATTTTTATTTTGTGTACGCCACGTGTAGTTGAATGAGTTTTGTAGAGGATGACAGGGTCCATTTTCCTGAACGAAAGCAATGTGCTCAGTAGGGATGTCACAAGATCTTGCAAGAATAAAATGTGACAAAATTTCACGCGTCTCGTGGGCGCTAGGCCTGGGATGATAATAAACTTAGTAATTAATTACACTATAAATAGAAATTAACTTGATCATTTTGCCCGCTTAATAAATTGCCAAGCGCATGTGTGTCTCGTTTGTTTTATAGAACAATAGCCTGAATGGAGTGAGTCCTTTTGTCAGTCATACAGTCTCTTAGTCTCGATGGGTGGAGGCAGGGCTGCTAGTAGTAGATTGCAATATAATTACACAAAGTATAAATACATTTATTTTAGGGATGTCGATTGATTAAATGTTTTACTTAATTTATTCACAGTTCAAAATAATAAATCATGACGAATCACCATTTACAACTATCTGTGAAATGTGCGCATTATTACTGTATTTTATGAACGAAAAGATAATTGGCAGGACATGATGATGTATGTTTGCATGTATTTACAGCAGCTCCAAATGAATTTAGAATTGAACTCAAGAGAAGCACAAATGGCTGAGAATCTGTTTGCCTAACCGTCTCTTTAAATGGAGTCCAACATTTGATACACACTTTAACCGTGTTATAAGATTTGTGGTAAAAGACACCAAGTAATTGAAGTTAAATTCACATGTTTTGAGTGTAAATGTATTTTCTGGGATTTTTCAGCATACTTCAATGCATAAAGTTGTACTTCCGTAGTAAAAGTTACATTAGTGAGTGCTAAATTCATCCACTCAATGTAAATAAGGTTTGTTAAGAGGAGTGTGAGGGACGTGTTTGTGGGGGGGAAATACTGCAGTGCAATGCGACTAACCAGATTAATCACTGTCATTAGTATATTTTTATTGCTACATGACAAACAAGTTACCAGTAGGTTTTTTGTGGAAAAACAGGTGTGATCAGGTAACACCTATTTAAGGATGAAACCAGCACTTGTTGAACATGCATTTCTCTTTGAAAGCCTGAGGAAAATGGGTTGTTCAAGACATTGTTCAGAAGAACAGTGTACTTCGATTAAAAAGTTGATTGGAGAGGGGAAAACCTAAAAAGAGGTGCAAAAATGTTTGGCTGTTCAGCTAAGATGATCTCCAGTGCCCTAAAATGGAGAGAATGTGTCAGAAAACGGAAGACAACTATTAAAATGGATCAAAGGCTCAGCCAACGGTCAGCTCCAGGATGATCTTAGACAGTCTGGAGTTACCTGTAAGTACTGTGTCAGTTAGAAGACGTCTATTATCTATTTACCAGAATCTCCCAAAAAGTCCCTCTATTAAAGGGATCATGGATCAGTTTGCATACCGGTATGTCAAATTACTGTACTTGAAGAGGTCATGTTGCCTTATTCTGAAGAGGGCATGCCCTTGAAATGGGTGTTTCAACAAGACAATGACCCCAAACACACTAGCAAACCAGCAAAATCTTGTTATATTGTTATGTTATGGAGTGGCCAGCCCAATCCCCGAATCTTAATCCAAATGAGAAGTTGTGGGGTGACATCAAAAATGCTGTTTTGGAGCAAAACCAAGAAATATTAATGAATTGTGGAATGTTGTTAAATAATCATGGAGTGTCATAACAGCTGAAAGGTGCCACAAGTTGGTTTGGACATTATACTTTCTCCGCTGACACCCAGGAGTGGGTGAACACCATCCAGCAGATGGCAGTTTCATACACACCAACATGCACCTGGAAGTCAAACTGCAGAGAGTTACCCGAGTTTCCCCCGTGGTCGTAGGTGGGCCGCAACCAATCTTTCCATCACCTTCATTGTGTGTCGTCAACACAACGGGTCACTAGTCATTGAGCCAAGATGAGGTGGCTTACTTTTCGCAGATAAAATCTCAATCGCAGCGGATGGCCAACGATGAGTCCGATATACTACGTGGTTCTCATGCCTGTTATTGTGTGTGTGTGTTTCAGTCTGATCTTCTCAGGAATGAGGTTGGGTGCCGACAGCCAGTTCAGCGACTTTCTGGGTGGTTTAGGGCCCGGTCAGCTGGTGGGCCGGCAAACACTGGCGACACCTGCAATGGGTGAGTGTTGAACGTCTGGGGTGTTTCCACCTTTTCCGCCGAGGGTCACGTAGTGTAAAATGGAAAAAACTGGAATAAAAATGAAATGGAATAAAAAAAAGAATGCAACTTTGCCACTTTGATATTTGTAAAGTAACACATGTACATACTGTATGTCAAGAGTTATTTAACTGCATCTTAACTGCTAGGTGAAAAAGCTTATTATTAGTATTCATTTTGGTTTTTGCTGTTTTTATTATTCTACAAATATCTCAACTTTCTTACCAATGATCTTTGTAAATTTTCTTCTCGTCATATTTTGACTTTATTTCCACAAAAAAATGTTCACCTTATTCCCATAATATTATAACTTCCCCCAACCTAATTTGCCGAAAATTACACCATTATTTGGTCATTCGTGTTTTGTTTTTCCTTTGTTTTTGTGAAATTACTGCTGTTGTTTTTTTTTGTACACTTTTAACTTTCTTCTTGTAAATTGTATTCTCATAATTGTAACTTTATTCTTATAATATTTTGACTTTATTCATGTAACATTAGAACTTTTATCAAAACTTAATTTTAGTTTTGTTTTTTAATAACATGATGACTTTAAAAAAATTTCAATATTTAAACTTCATGCCTCTTAAATGACTTACATTTTTGTTTAATATTTTGATTTTGTGCACATTAAATTACTGCTGTTTTTTCTATTTTGCTGTTTTCTTGTTAAAGTATATGTGCCTCAGGCCAATAAAAGAAAGTCATGGGCCTCAAATGGCCCCCAGGCCGCACTTTGGAATAGGTCATCTATGAGATATTAATGAAGATATGGTAATTACATCTACATATTTTTTTCTTGTCTTTACCACATATACAGGTGATGTTCAAATTGGTTTGACGGATAAGAAAGGACAGTTGGAGGTGGAGGTGATCAGGGCACGAGGCCTTACCCCTAAACCGGGCTCCAAATCCCTCCCAGGTAAGAAACTTCCTTTTGGCGTCTCCCTCACTTTACACAACATCACTACACCCAAAATATGTTCTCCATTCACCCCTTAGTGCCTAATTTCTTAATCCCTTTAACTCCATCACTGCATCCTCAGCTCCCTACGTCAAGGTGTACCTGCTGGATAATGGAAATTGTAAAGCCAAAAAGAAAACGAAGATTGCACGAAAGACCCTGGAGCCTCTGTACCAGCAGCATCTGGTCTTTGAAGAGAGTCCTCAGGGCAAGGTGCTTCAGGTAATCACCCCTGTGTGTGTGTGTGTGTTTGTGTGTGTGTGACAGACATATAAAGAACGGCGAATAATTGCATGAATCCAAAAAAAGTTTTTTACAGTTTACAAGTTTCTTGTGTATTTTTGTCAACTTATCAATGCACTCTGTGTAAGTACAGTAAATCCCCACTTTTCAGTGAATGGCAAAAAACAAGAGTATATGGGACGCCCATAAAAAATGTTTCTTTTTGATATCAATTAATATCCAGGAATAGACCTGTGCTAGTATTAGATTCTGACAGTATGATAACCTTGGGAAAAATAAAGTATTATAATTACAGCTGTAACGTGTTCATTTCCTTGCATCACCAAGTTTCACTTTCCCTTTCCGGGTCACGTGATTGCTGTTAGCAAGTTATTGCTTGTTTTTCAGTGGAGAGTAAAGGCAAATGGGAAAAAAACATTTATCCTCTGCTTCTGTCTCGATCTCACGATGACATTTGCACCTCATTAGGTCATGATATTCACGTTTCACCGTGTTGAAAATGCACTTAAAGGGATAGTTCCGATTTTTTGACATGGAGTTATATGACATCCCCATCGCCAGTGTAGTCCATCAACAGTGACTTTGTCCCTTAAGCCTGGTTGGGTTTTGGTCATGGGGAAACTAGTTTTGGTTAGTTTGTGGGGACTCTTAAGTACGGTAAAGTGTTTGGCTTCTCAAAACAATATGTGTCCAAAAGAGTAATAGATTTGATCACAAAAAAATCAGACCTCACAATTGCTCGGGCGTTACTCTCTCTGCCGTGGTGTGTATGTTTCACAGTGGTAAACTAATCGGAACTACCTTCCCCACTACCAAAACCTGACCAGAACTCAGCTCACGAGATGAAGTGGGTGGTAAGTCACTGTCCCTGTCCCCTGATGGGGATGCCATACAACTTCATGTCAACAAATCCTAACTATCCCTTTAAATAGTTCTGTGTGCTGCAAAGCCATGGAAATACACACTAAATCCACACGCTAAGGGATGAAAAACTCTATGATGGCACACTTCTTGCCACACCAGCGCCGCTTGGTCCTAACGAGGCAGCTAATGTCACAGCTAGCTATGCTACAATGGTTAAGTTGCCGACTTTTGGCATCACAACTCGTGGTTTGGGCACACCGAAGCCCAGTTCCAACTGCGAGGAATAAGACAAAGAATTTCCACATAGTGGCTGTGCTGGACCTACACTTTCTCTCATTCCCTAGGATGTTATGTCAGACTATTTTAGTGGTTTTGAAACCATGACTTTTTCATACTGGTATACCTTGAAACCAGTAACTGACCCAGTCCTACCTGTGATGTGACAATAAATAAATTCATAAAAATAAAGTAACTGGAATTTTGCTGGCCTGTATAAATTGCCATGTGCATGCGACTTCCACTAACAATTTTCATAGCCGAATCTGATTTGTTTAAATTTGGCAATTGTCGACTAATTGTCAAACATTTTAAAATACTTTTGCACAGATTTTTTTAGTAGTCATTATGAGCCAATAAGTTTGTCCATGCTCCTTTGGAGTATGCAGCTGGAGAAGTTCTGGAGCGACATGGCTCAAGTGGTAAGAGTGATCGTGTCCCAACCTGAAGGTTGCTGGTTCGATCCTCTGTCCTCCCGTGATCATGTCAAAGTGTTCTTGGGCAAGGTACCGAACCGTCATCAGTAGGTAAATGTGGATGTGTCAAAAATGTGAAAGCACTTTGAGTGCCAGTAAAGGTGGAAAAGCAGGCCACCTTTTACCATTTCTTTATGAACACAAATGAGGCTGATTGTGTATGAAAATAGGCCAAGTGTAACAAAAACAAAGACGTTTAGGGCTGTCAAAAATAGTGATAACTAATTTATTTAATTAATTACGTACTTTTTTTTTTTCCTACTTAATGCATAGGCATCGGGGCAAGCCACAACCCTCTGTTGGCTCCCCACAGAGTCACACAGACACTGATGCTCTTATTTTTATAACTTTATTTTGACCTGAACACATTATTTTGACCTGAGCAGAGCAATTCCAACACAATGTATGCATCTCCAACTCACAAACACATCTCTAGTCCTCCTCTGAACGACTCATTGTCACTAGGCAACCGCAGAATGCATTCATGGACACTCTGAACATCACAACAACATCTTTTTTACGCCTGTATTTGGGGTCTAAATAAACAGAAAGTCAACTAAAAACAGTAGTGACTTTTCTTATCACTCACCACGTGGTAATGTATGTAGTATGCTCGGATATCCCAGAAAATACAGCAGTGTTCAAAATAATAGCAGTCCAATGCAAATACCCAGATTCACCACTGTTATATTTTTATTGCTACATGGCAATTAAGTTAACAGTAGGTGCAATAGATTCTCAGAAAACAAACAAAACCCAGCATTCATGATATGCACGCTCTTAAGGCTGTGCAATTGGGAAATTAATTGAAAGCGGTGTGTTAAAAAAATAGCAGTATCTGCCGCTGACTTTACATATTTTACAAACCTTTTGTTCTCAGATTTGGCATTCCTGTGAATGACTAAACTATAATTTTGTGTCATAAGCAAAGTTTTTTATAACTGCTTGCCATTTGTGTGGCATGGACTCAACCAACTTGTGGCACCTTTCAGCTGTTATGACACTCCATGATTATTTAACAACATTCCACAATTCATTAACATTTATTGGTTTTGCTTCAGAAACAGCATTTTTGATGTCACCCCACAAGTTCTCCATTGGATTATGGTCTGGGGATTGGGCTGGCCACTCCATAACATTAATTTTGTTGATTTGCTCATTGGCTAGTGTGTTTGGGGTCACTGTCTTGGTGAAACAGCCAATTCAAGGGCATGTCCTCTTCAGCATAAGGCAACATGAACTCTTCAAGTATTTTGACATATGCAAACTGATCCATGATCCCTGCTATGAAATAAATAGGTCCAACACTATAGTAGGAGAAACATGTCTGTATTATGATGCCTGCACAACCATGCTTGACTGTGTACTGGGAACTGTGGCTCACAGTACTTACAGGTAACTCCACACTGTCTTTGAGCAGACTGGAGCTGATCATTGGCTGAGCCTTTGCCATTCTGGCTATTCTTCGATCCATTTTGGTAGTTGTCTACTGTGTTCTGCCATATGTCTCCGGTTTTGCTCTCCATTTTGGGACACTGGAGATCATATTAGCTGAACAGCCAAACATTTTTGCTCCTCTTTATAGGTTTTCCCTTCTCTAATACACTTTTTATCAAAGTACGTTCTTCTGTACAATGTCTTGAACGACCCATTTTTCTCAGGCTATCAAACCCTTAAATAGGGGCCACCTGATCACACCTGTTTTTCACAAAATTGATCACTGATCACTGATTGAATGCCACACTTTTATTTTTTTTTAAACACCCCTCTTTCAACTAATTGCCCAGTTGCACGGCCTTTAGAGTGTTCATAACATGAAAGCTGGGTTTTTCTTTCAATGATAAATTACACTAAAAATGGCTATATTTCAGTCAGTTGCAAATGCTGATTAATCATGATTAATTAATTTGGAAATTGTGCTCAATCTGATTAAAATGTTCTATTTAAAAAATCAGTTGTTTTCATTAGACAGCCGTAGTAAAAATGTCTGATCGGCACCCCAGTGTAGTCAGAATGCAATCTTGATCAAATGACATTTTCATACAGTTGGATGGCAAGGTTGATAGTGGGATTAGAGTCCTCTAGATCAAGTCTTCAAATCGTCGATTATTTTAAGACACCCCAAGCACATACAATTACCATCATAATGGTCAGAAAAGCTGCAAAAGTTCAAATATGACAAATGCGGAGGTAATCGATGGTTGCTTGTGTTTGGGTGCTAATCCAGTTGAGGACCTCCGGTCTCTGTGGTTATTCAGTTTGTTCAGCTGTTAAGTTTTGTCTCAACCTTCCTTGGTCTCTCTGCTGTGTCGTCTGTGAGTGTTTGGTTAAAGCCCTTTTAATTAGTTGACGTGTTTTTAAAATATATTGGTGTTGCATTCAGGTTCTACCACCTTACATGTTCCTGACTCTGCTCTTCTCTCCTGTAGGTGATAGTGTGGGGCGACTATGGACGGTTGGACCACAAGTGTTTTATGGGTGTAGCACAGATCTTACTAGAGGATTTGGATCTCTCAAGCACGGTGATTGGATGGTACAAACTCTTTCCACCTTCCTCTCTGGTGGACCCGACTCTAGCGCCGCTTACACGACTGGCGTCTCAGACATCATTGGACAGCTCAGGACCACCGCCGGGTGTTCGGTCCTAGTGACCGTGATGACACGAACCCTCCAAAATCCGTGCAATGACAAATAGATGAACACAGAGGGTATAAGAAGAGAATGTTGGTGAAAGACAGATAGAACTAGCCAATTAACGTTTCAAAGAAGTCTGACAATCATTTCTCACACCTTCCCTTCTTTCTCTAATTTTGTTTTGCAAGCTTTGTCATATTTGTTCCTCTGGGCTGCAGGTTTATGTCCACCTTCATGATCTTTCCTCTGTGTTGGATTTCTTTCATGTATCTTTTTATCCTTTTGTGCACCGGATCAAAGTTCTGCACCTGGTAGCTAGGAGTGCTCTAAACCCCGTGTTGGAGTTCCTAAGGGGTCAAAACCGATACACCTCCATGCAGATCGGCGCCTGTCTGAGAGCTCCATTGGCATTGCCAGTGTAGCTGAGACTGAGGGGCTGCTGTTTGGCTCGGTTTGCTAAACTTTTTAAGTAACACACGCACACACACACATTTTGATACCTTGCCTTGTTGTGAGATATGAATGCAAGCACAAGAGAGAGGCAGCAAAGGTTTTGATCTGGAACAAAAAATAATAGATGCCAAATGTATGTGCTTTTTATGCTTTGCAGTAACCCCTCACCATCTTGCACTTTAGATTTTGTGGCTTCACGCTCACGGTTTTATTTATTATAGTTTATTAATTAATAAATCATGCTGTTTATTGTTTTAATACGGCTTATTACTAGTCAAAGAAAATCAGCATATTTCAACAAATGTTACTTATTTGGGCCTAAATGAAGCATTTTCGAGCATAAAAATGGCAAAAACATTACAAATATACAAATTTCAGAGGACGTTGTGATGATGTGTTATTCTACACTGGTCTAGGTGTCAATAATGTTACTGTAATGCAGTGGTTCCAATTATACAGTATTCTGTCGTGTCCCCCCAGGGACTGAAATGTGCTCCCCCAATTTGAAATACCAATGAGAATCTGATATCTCTTTATCTGTACTCTACGGACTCAACTCCAAACTAAAACTAGGAAAATGCAACCAAATGGAGCGCTATGAAGCAAACAAGCCTATTCAAGAGTCAAATTGCTTGTTGAGCATGATAAATTTGTACATGTCGGCACTGACGTTGAAAATGCTCCCTCACTCTCATGCCCCCCCGACCGCAACAACATATTCAACTCTAAACGACACTTCCTGTCTACTTCCCGCGCAGCTCCCCGAGCTTCGAAACATGTTTACAGCAACACATGCGAGCACAAGTCTTGTTTATGTTTTTAATGTCTTATTTTCTCTTATTATGTCCACTGTATCGGGTAATAGGAGTGTGAAGGTGACTGTAGGGGTGTTATTTAATGTCTAGAGGGCTCTAATAATGTTAAAAACTGTATTTAGAAGGTAGTAAACAGGTATGTTATCCTCTAACTATGAAAATATTCCACACATATAAATAAGAAGTCTTTCTTTACCAAAATTCACTTATCACAGTCGGGTCTGGAAGCAATTGACCGCCATAAACGCGGACTTACTGCAGGGGTGTCCAAAGTTTTTTTAAATGGCCCACGGCACATTTGAAAAATACAATCAAACAAGAAAACAAATTGAAAAAACAGCAGTAATGTATACCAGCATGCATTTGTCATAGTATAACACAAAAAATGGTCATCTTAAGGAAAGAAAAAGTCATAGTTTTGCGAGAATAAAGGCACAATATTATCACAAAAACATGTAATTTTTAGAAGCATAAAGGTATATTAAAAGAAAAACTGTTATTTTCTAAAGTGATAGACAGAGAGACAAAAAAGTTGCAAATTTTGGAAATTTAGGTTAGGAAAAGATCGTATTAAGAGAATAAATTCATAATGTTAATAGAAAAATTGTTGTCATTTTGCAGGAATAAAGTTGTAATGCTCTGAGGAAAAAACTTAATTTCCTAGAAGCATAAAATTGAAATTGAAAAAAAGTATTTTCTAAGGTGGCAAAATAAGAATTAGGTTGCAAATTTTGGAAAATTAGATTGGAAACAGCTATAATATTACCAGAATTCATTCATTCATTCATTTTCTATGCGAGAATGAATTTAACATATTACGCAAATAAAGTAATTGAAATATTTGAAAATAACAAGAGAAACTTTAAAAAAATATCAAAAGAAAGTGTAATTTAAGGAGGAAAAAGATGATACTAATGTTATACTAATACTAATGGAATGTTTCTACACGTGTTGCTATATAAAATATCAAAGTCCATCCTTTGATTTTTCAGGATGCAACCTTTGATTAAAAAGTTTGGACACCCCTGGATTACTGCATTTCTCTTTTTTTTTCCGTCTTTGTTTAGCGTTCATGATATCATATTGATGCTGCTATCTAGTCAGATTTACCCGACCGCTCCGTGCCCCTCGTCACTATTCGGGGACAGCCTGTCCCAATCCCCCGCAGCACGCATGTTTTGTTACTTTCATTTACTTACCTTTTTTTTTAATTAACAAACAAATCTAGAAAAAAAGACAAAAAGAAAGAAAAAGACGCTATTATCTGTGTTAGTTCCACATACTTTTAGGCCAGCTTGTATGTTGCATGTTCTTGTACATTTTGCTTGTACTGAATATGAATACAATCTGAGAAATTACCAAGCCACTTCTCAGCCCGACCGATGGGGTGGTGTCCACCCGGCCACTCTGTCCACTCTGGATCTCGATAGTCTTATCCCGAATTGTTCCTTTTGCCCTTTGAATGCCAGTGCTGTGCTCTAGCCTCTGCTGACCATCAGGATCAGGTCATTCAGTGTCAGTCTGCCAGGCTGCAGACAGAGATAGAGGATGTGTGTAAATGAGGTAAACATTATGAGTTGGAAGAAATGATATATTTATATATATATATATATATACACACATATAAAAAATCATATATATATATATATGACTATATAAACAAGTGTGTACATAGAAAATCAGGGGAGGTTATGAACAAGACAAACATCAGTGACACACACACATTCCTGTGTTTTGTTGATTGGTTTTGCTTTGAGAGGAAGTGTCCTGAGCTCTTGCTGCTGAGCGGTGCTGAGCCACAGGGAGGCGCTGAAAGGCGTTTTGTTTTGTTTAATTCCCCCCCAGAAAGCAGGGCATGGTTTTTCTTTCCATGAACTCCCTCCTCTTGTTTATATCTGTAGGTTGGGACTGGACATCTATCAACCGACGAAGAATCCCATTTTGCAGAGCTATGTTGCTGGTGTTTGTGTTGAAACTCTTGGCAGTGTGGCCGACTGCCCTTTCCTTTGTCAGTATTACTTGACAAATACTGATTGTTTACAGCCCATGGCGCCCCGAACCCAAACCACGATGCTAGACGAAAGACGGAGAAGTATTCCCTGCAGCAGTTCTTGTTTGTATAACAGATGTGGCTCTACTGACGTGTATGTTTTATATTCAAGAGTTCATTTTTATTATTTACAAATAAAAGACTGTGCAGAAGAAGAGAACTGCTCTTTCCAAAAAAGGTGCCTTGTTATTACCAGTTCCATGCAATGGATAATTGTGCAAAAAAACCCATCTTTCCGGTTTTCCAGTTTTCTCTCGCTAGAGACAAGGTAAGAAGTGACGTGACATTATTCATATTACATTTTTTTCATATGCATCTTGGCCCACGTTCACATTGGTGAAGCGTTGGATTTAAGCAAGGCATGCTTAATATGTTTTTTTTTAGCTGTTTTAATGATGAAGACATTAAACGTAACAGTTTGATTTGGCGTAAATCGATTAGTCTTGCCTGTTGACTGGGGCGCACAGATCGTCTGGTGCGCATGTCCTTAAAATGGGGTGTATTTTCATTGGTATACATGTTTGTACGTGAGATGACTTCTTCCTCTTCAATGTGGTATGAGATTTATCCTGGACCACATCCAAAAATAAGTCCAAATGTAAGCCTTTCAAACCTGTGGATCTGAGCTTCAGGACAAGATCAAAGGTACGTAGTGACCCTAAAGTTATGCTGATGTGCATATTTCTGTTCTGGTTGTCTGTAAGCAAAAGAATGCACATAATGGGACAAAACAAAATGGCATCCATTTACATAATGTGACTTGCACATTAACAAGCTACATGCAGTGACATTGTTATTACTATTGTTATTAACGATGTTACGCCCAAGAACTACATTACTGGCATAGTGACACCACGCCACACCACACAGGGTAGCTCCTAGCCGGCTAGCGACTAGCTTCACCACACACTCGCTCGGAACACCTCAGATCACGACCGACAGGTAACGCTACATATTGGAGGTGCCGTCACTGCTGCTGTGTTTTTGTTTTTGAGTTTGGAAAAGTTCATGTTCGGCTAATGCTTCAAATGACCATAATACTGCCAAATACATGTTATCATGAATGTAACCGGTTACTACATGGACATAGCATAGATATAACACCATAAAATCTTTGTGGAGGTGTTTTACTAGCGTGGACGGAATAGATGTGACCCATTATGTTGCACTGTGGAGAAATGTTGGCCCACTCATCTTTGCAGAATTGTTATAATTCAGAGGGTCATGCCACTGCCATTTTAGGGTGAGGAGCTCGGCCATCCGGGAGGAGCTCAGAGTAGAGCCGCTGCTCCTTCACATGGAGAGGAGCCAGTTGAGGTGGCTCGGGCATCTAGTCCGGATGCCTTCCGGGCGCCTCCCTGGTGAGGTGTTTCGGGCATGCCCAGTCGGGAGAAGGCCCCCGGGAAGACCTAGGACACGCTGGAGGGACTAGGTCTCACAGCTGGCCTGGGAACGCCTTGGTGTCCTCCCGATGGAGCTGGAAGAGGTCGCAGGAGAACAGAAAGTCTGGAATTCCCTACTGAAGCTGCTGCCCCCGCGACCCGGACCCGGATAAGCGGAGGAAAATGGATGGATGGATGGATGGGTCATTCCACAGCATCTCAATAGGGTTCAGGTTGGGGTGTTTAATGAAAAGGGACTGAAACAAGCCGGGCATTGTGCTCAAGATGCAACTCTACAGAACCTAAAATCCGCAATCAGACTTAATGGGTCCCACGACAGTGACTATCAACTTACTTTGTCAGGTCCGGTTTTTGGCTTCGTGCTGCGCGTGGAATCACATGAAAGTGGGCGTTTGACGTCATCTACTTCCACTGAAACGTGAAGCGATCCCAGCCAGTGTATTTTATACAAAAAGAACGCCAATAGCGCGTGGAAGGACCGCTCAGAGATGGGAGACTCGAGTCACATGACTCGACTCGAGTCACATGACTCGAGTCGCAATTTTTAGGGCTTGTGACTTGCTTGACAAATGTTCCAAAAAGACTCGACTTGACTTTGACTTGATGTTGTTGACTTTAGACCGAACTCAGACCTGAGCTAAATGACTTGTTTTTGGTTTACCGCTTTGATGTATTTTTCAAATAACCAAAATATACCTGTATGACTGTACTTTAACAAGTCAACATACGCATGCTTTTACTTTGGCACAATCTGACAGAACACAACATGGATAAGCCGCAAATATGTAATAAAAAACTCTTGTTTTGAAACTTTGAATCTGTAAAACTGGCCTAATTAAAACATGTATGACTTGACATAGCGGCGCACGGTTGCTGAATGGGTAACATCTTGACCTCGCAGTCAGGAGGTTCAGGGTTCGAATCTCCGTCGGGCATCTCTGTGTGGAGTTTGCATGTTCTCCCCGTGCGTGTGTGGGTTTTCTCCGGGTACTCCGGTTTCCCCCCACATTCCAAAAACATGCATGTTAGGTTAATTGGAGACTCTAAATTGTCCATAGGTATGAATGTGAGTGTGAATGTTTGTTTGTCTATATGTGCCCTGCGATTGACTGGCGACCAGTCCAGGTTGTACCCCGCCTCCCGCCCAAAGTCAGCTGGGATAGGCTCCAGCATACCCTAATGAGGATAAGCGGTATAGAAAATAGATGGATGGACATAACTTGCAGACGAAAAGCAGCGACTCGACTTGACTTGCTTGGTTTCCTATGAAGATTGACTTGGACTTGGGTGTAACTTGAAGGTAAAGACTTCCACGTTTTCACTATTTGTGGATAACGGTTCTCACTGTTGTTTGCTGGAGTCCTAAAGCTTTAGAAATGGCTTTATGACTTTTTCTCACAGGCATCTCTTTTGCACACGGGGCCATGTAGGTTTGTATTTTTTGTGTGTTTTTTCTCCCTTCATGATAAAAGAAAACTGCATTGTGTGTTCGGTTGTGGTATTGACATTTATTGAAATTTGTTTGATTGTCTGAAACATTCAAGTGTGACAAACTTGTAAAAAAATAAGAAACCAGGAAGAGGGCAAAGACTGTAGGCTTTAGAGGTTACACAACAGGTTATATCATGGCAAATCTACAATCAACGTTTCAATGGTGCGAAAATAACTTTAGCATCTTTGGAACCAAATAATGACACAAAAAGTGTCTCTTCAGTAGTAGAAAAAATGGCCTGTGAGAAAATAATAGCTTACAGGACAAGTAAAATGTACAGTGTCTACTAAAAATAAATACACATAAAAAAAGATACTCCTTGGCCACTTTGCGCTTTGAATTAGGCGGTTTTATTCTATCACATTTTCAAAACTATATTTATTAATGAGTCAAGTTCATCTGTGGTTGAATGCGGCCTTTTAAAACTTACAAAAATGCATACTTTTTTGGCGTAAATTAAGTATTTTCAAGCATAAAACTTGCTAAATGTAGTAAAATTAGCATTCAGAATACGCATTCAAAGATGTTGTGATGATGTGCAGTATTCTACATTGGTCTCTACATGTCAGTAATATTACAGTGACGAGACAATAGCCACCTTGTGATATAAGGGTAATAAGCATAGGGGTGTTATTTTGTGTCTAGCCATCTCTAATAGTGCTTAAAATGGTATTTATAAGGTTTTCTTGGCCCTAACTGTAAAAATATTGCATTTATAAATAAATTTTGGGGGAAATGTGCTTATCGGGATCATGTCTGGAACCAATTAACTGCGCTTAACGAGGTGTTTCTCTACAATCCAATCAAGTTTTATTATTCATTTGACCAAAGTGAGAAGTGTTTATGTTGTGGTTACCTGACTTTATTCACACAGTCCTGCACAGCAGTGCAAATCTAAGCAAAGTGTTTCTACGTCCCTGACGGTGTTGATCAAAACATTAGAGATGTATTATTGTAATTATTATGTATTAGTAGCTTTGCTTCCGTGTGCGTATTGAAACATCAGCAAGTTAGTCGGCATAATGCACAACATAAAAGGTGCAATCATTGAAATAAAAAGGAGAAAACAGGACATTTTTTTTTTGCAGACCCTGGAGTGAAAGTCAACGCAGAGACGCTGAACCCTTCATCATCATCAATCCAGCTTGAGGGCCTACACTTCCAGGCCACCGTACTTAAGAGGTGACAACCTTACTGTCTCCTCTCTGCAGCCCCGCACTGCTCTTTGTCGCCACCGTGCGGTCACACTCATTAACTGCATCGTTTGCAATGCGTATACTTTACTCATTTGGGATTTGTCACGCTGTGGGGGCAAAAATAGAGAAAATAATGTTTTAAATGGGCCAGGTTCGCATGAATTGTATGGACAAAAAAATAAACCATAATCTTTAATGAAATGTATTTCTACCCCTGATTTATTTTGAATTAAAGTGCAAGTGAAAGGCATCAGTGTCACACATATGTTACATTTCGCCATTTATTGAATCATTTGCCAAATATTTACAGCAATGAATCCTCGATGACGGCCGAATTATCGTTTTAATACATCAGTGTTGTGCGCAAATCACTTGGGGGGGGGCATGAAAGTCCTTCATGGCGGGAAATGCCTGACGTATTATTTGTTCCCGCGAAAAGAATGAACGTCCCGAGCGAACACATGCGCTTTGTGGGCATAAAGGATGACTTCTCTGCTATGAATAGTTTTGCTGTGGTAGAAATAAGGATAATATGAATAATAGCAAATGAGTCGTTTGGCTTTCACTCGGTGCGGAAAAACCCAACCAAGTTGGGTGCAAGAAATTGGCTTTTTTTGCAGAAACAATCGCGCTTGGTTTGGACGGACGCGGGAACGGCATTTATTCGAAAGAACACATTTTGACACCAAACGGAGCACTATTTTGTCGACTCTGTCGTGCTTGGGATTACTGGTGCCGGTGCACCTCATGAGTGTATGAGGCATGCCTCTGCAGCCCGACCCACCCAAGTGATGAGAAGAATTATAATTATTGTTATTTCTTCATTTGTCCGTCAAAAAGAAGGATTCCTTGGCTGCGCTTTTTACAGGGGGGACGTGCATGTGTAAACAAACATGCAGAGTGTAACCTATAATTGCTCAATTATGATAATAATATGTCCTCCTGGGTCTCCAGGGACGCACAATGAACACACAAGTCGGGGAGTCAGATGGCATTAGACGCAAGGACTTTGCCAGTAATGGAGGCTTTCTGGTTAAGAGGCAGACTGAAACAGAAGGGTGTCATGTCAGATTAGATTTGTTATTTCCCCCCTCGGTGTTAATGCTTTGAGAGGCCCCCTACTTTGCTTCGGAGCCCATTAGAAAGCGGCGGCCGTGATGCGGCCGTCATTACCGCGCTGTTCCCCCGCGCCGCCGCTTAATCTAATTAGCCGCTCCTTGTATTGATATTCATTAAAAATACATGATTTATCGCTGCGATCTCCGAGGTGCGACCCGAACAGCCTTCCCAAGGTGGAACGCATGCATTTCCCCCGCTGCTCGTCCCCCGGAACGCGGAGGATTTATTCCATCTGGGATATGAAACGGATTTGGCTGCTTTGGAACAGAAAAAACCCCCAAGAATCATATCCATCTTTCTGCTCTTTACGTGGGGAATGAATAGGAACCAGCAGAGCGACGTTGGGTTTGTTGCGTCAGCTGCGTTTTTTTCCCACCAACCGGCGTAAAAAAAAAAAAGGAAAAGTTATGAAAGTGAACGTGATTACGGAAACGTGATCGTGAAATGATTTTCTCCTGTTTTTATTCCTTTGTTGTTTAGGGCCGGGCTCTGCTGGATTGCTTCTTTCCAGGGGAACGTTTCAAGTACAAATAAAAATACTCCAACAGAGGTGGCGTGCTGCTTTGAACAGATTTGATTTTTTAGGATGTTTTAATGAATTTGATTATTCTTGCAAATGGAAAAATGAGCAACATCCCCCCTTTTTCTGTGCGCATTAGGGTCACGTGTAAAGATAACTTGTTTGTTAATTATTTTTACATTTTTCTAACATATTCTTGTAGTTATATTCAAATATATATTTGACATATACATACTGTATTTTATTAATCCGTCTAATCCCGTTTGATTACAATATGAGTCTTTCAAAGGAAAACAAGGTGGAAGCTACAATGCAAAATACTTGGAATTAAAAAAACTCGTGTAATTAGTTGAATCGCGTTTGATTATAATTAGGGCTCCAATTTTCAAGTCTCCACCGCGGATGAAGGGTTGATGCTGCGGGCCCGCCGCAGCTGGAGTGAGTTCGGGGCCGCTTCTCTTACACCTGCAGCGAGCGGCCACTAGAGGGCGCCGGAATCCGCGTTTGGAGTTCATAAACGCCACCTCAGCAGGACGCGCGCTATTGTCCATCCCGACTGCATCCACGTTTGTAAGGGCGTCAGGTGAGTTCTCCATCCCCCAGATACGTCTTTTAGACGCCACATGGACCGTGTATTTCATTTAAAGTCATCGTTCAAGTCTACCTGCAAAATGTTGGGCCCACTTGACTTAAACCTTCTGCGTCTTCATCACTATAAGGTCCCTCCTGACCAGCACTTTGCTGCCTTTATAGATCTCTCACGCACATATCTGCAACACAAAGGTCCCAGGCGCATCATTCGCCCTCGTCATTCATCTTCATAACAACCAGTTAGTGTAAAATTAACAACGACTTAACTAACGGCGGCCATAAACGTGCCGGTGCATTAGAGGCAGATGGATGGTGCTGATGGGGGCTTAATAGGGAGAGCCGGGCCCTTCCCGGGTGATGCTCGGTGACGCCAATGCGAGCCAACCAGCAGGGACGTACGTATGGATAGATGGAAGGTTTTTGGGTGAACCTTTATCTTGTCAAATGATTTGCATTGTGGCTGTCTGGGTTGTCACGTCCGTGTGCACACAAGGGGTGTGTGTGTGTGTGTGTGTGTGTTGCAGTGGGCGGGGGTCTGGTAATTTGGTCTATAGCTGCGTAATCCTGTCTGATTTCATCTAATACCACCGGGCAGACGCGGCGACGTGCGCGCACATCCCGCGACGTGATAATAGTTGCTTGTAAAAAAAAAAA